>BGPR01006979.1:31568-50229 GCA_013235015.1 Araneus ventricosus
TGATGGTTAACTAGTTATGAAAATTAAGTATGCATTTTGTATCTCTTCCAGTAGACTGAATGTGTCCAAAACTTAAAACAAATCTGTAATTTTGATGACAAGACGGCACACCGAATTTCATTTATCTAGCTTGTTGCGCTTCGAAGTTAAAATTACGTAGTTCTATAGACAGTACTTTACCCTCCGATGGGTTTTAGCCAAAATTTGACGCAGATCTACAATTTTGATGTAAAAATTACACACTGAAATTCGTTCGTCTTGTTTGTTGAGTTTTTTAGGCATTGTTTTCATATGTCTAAAAATAGGCAGACTAACATGCAATCAACTAGTTGATGGATTTAGTCCAGAATATTGGAGACAGACTAACAGACTATCAAACGACAGACAGACTAGCATACAATCAACCAGTTGACGGATTTAGTCCAGAATTTTGGAGACAGACTAACAGACTATCAAACAGACAGACTAACAGACTATCAAACAGACAGACTAACAGACTATCAAACAGACAGACTAACAGACTATCATACGAAAGACAGACTAACATACAATCAATCAGTTGACGGATCTAGTCCAGAATTTTAAAGACAGACTCACAGACTAGTCTGTCTTCAAAATTAGAACAAGACTAACAGACTATCATACAGAGATACAGACTAACATACAATCAACTAGTTGACGAATTTAGTTCAGAATTTTGAGGCATAAATACTATTCCAGAGATAAAACAATATATCAAATTTACTTTATCTAGCTAATTAAGTTTTTGAGTTGTCGTGCTCGTATGCACATGGTTGGGTAGACAGGAAGATTTCCCTCTGACATATTTCATCCAAAATTTAATACAAATCTACATACTTAATGTATAAACCGCAAGCTAAATTTCACTTGTCCAATTCATTCTCTTTTTGATTTATCGCGTTCAAAGACAGACAGAAATAATTCCAAAAATGTGTCTTTCTGACTCAGAGAGGTATAAAGCCTAGAAGACTTCCACGATTACAATACTTTCTTTGCCATGAATTAAAAATTCGTGCATGGAATTCATAATTTTTTTAAAGCAAGAATCTTTTTGAAATCTGTAGTTTTCGCAAAGCCACTTAAGGTAGACCGCTTTGATCTGGTGGTTGAGACTAGGCTTCAGAACCAGAAAATTGCAGATTCCGTATCCTATCTCACCGTAGGTCCATTTTATATAAGTGCGACCTGATGCACAATAAATCCGTCATGGTGTCGCAGTTTCACGACTTGCTGTCATTTGATCAGGAATCAAAATCAGTCCTCGCGTCGTTTTAAAATGAAATGCTATCAAATTCAGTCTTAATATTTACAGTAAAAGTAGTCTTTCAAAAATATATCTGGAGATACCACACTACAATTGAGGCATTGAAAACCGGAAGAAATCAATTCACAATTTTCGCTAAACTAAGAACGGCATAGTATCAAAAAGCCAAAATGGATCAAAAGAGTCTTAGCTGCCATATAATAGACAACGGCATCTGTGAAGTACTTCTCTTTCTATGTTCCTAAACTATGATACCTCAATTAAGCAAAAAATCTTAATTAGTCCACAATGGTTCCGAAAGCGATGAATTGTCCATTATGATTTTTTGATTTCAGCCTTTCTCCTAGCAAATAATATAAATATAAAACAAAAGTAAAAAGTTCAAATGAGTATAAAAAGTTTATAATTTTTCTTTTTTAATAGTTTATTTTAATTTTATTTGTTATAGCTGTTTAAATATTAGCCTTTTTTCTTCTGATTAATTAGTTAGAAATTTTCTTCATAGATGGAGTTAGGTTTGCTAGCTTCCAGAACTTTTTACTGCCTTTGTTATCGTACGTTTTGGCGTCTCTTGTCTTCATCATAATTTCGGCAGAGAGGATAAATTTATTTTACACACTCTAGTATCTTTTGGATTTTTATTAAGGATTTTTTGCCTCTTGATTTTTTCAAAATGTTTCTTTTATTAAGGTCGTACAAAATTCAGGCCCCAAAAGGTATATTTTTGATTTATAATCTTACCTTTGACAGAAAATTTTGTCCATTTTTAGAACTTAATGGCGAGTGGTCTTCGAAAAAGTTCGTCATTCAAGTTCTCATTCATTCATTCCAATTTGAATATTTTTCTTTTACATTCTAAATTATATTTTATGTTTTTTTTTTAATATTAATCGTTGTAATTTTCTGTTGATGCAATCACTTGATGCTGTTGCGTTGAGCACGCAAAAAGGAGTATTGTTATCGTTTTTGTTTCTTATCTATACTCATTCTTTTTTACTTTTGTTTTATATTATTTGTTTCTGTATTATATTAGAAATAGCTGCATATGCGCCTTACTATATAATACAAAAAGTTTTAATTAATTATAATTAATTTATGACTAATTAATTTAATTTATTTATGGTTAATATATTTGCTAAATTTTTTAAATTATAACTGTTATTTCTCCTAGCAACCCCGATTTATATCTGATCTTAGATAAATTCCTTAGTATCATTTTATATGAATAGGAGAACTAAGCATCTTTAATAAAAAGTACTGTTGGAAAAAGTAGAAAAGAATCCGGCCTTACAGACGTTATCAAGGGTCACCTTCAGGGAGGGATTCAAAAAATGGGATCTTTTTCTGTAAGAGGCCTGACTTTCGTCCATAACTGAACCTCTTGTGACCCTTTTCTCAGTATCATATCTTAACTAAATCTCAGAAAGCACATTTAATCAAAATCTATTATTTATGCCTAAGTCTTTCAATTACACTTTTCTAGTCTTTAAAGGATCACTTTTTTCTAATTCTGGTAAAATAAAATTGTTTCAGATCGAAATTAATTTAAGAAAAGAAATTCATTCAGCTTATTGGATGCCATTAAATTTTGTAAACTAATTTTGATAATTAATAATTAATTATCAAGACAAGACATTTCATTATGATTTGAGATAAGAAACTGGAAAGTTTAGGTTTTCGTTTCATCGAAAAATCTAGCGAGAACATTCACCAACCTTAAAAATTTCATTGAAAAGTAGATCAATTTGGTGGGAAGTAAACTTCCCACGAGGCCTTAGAAAGGTCTTAACACAAAAAAGTCACTTTCGCTTGTACAGAGACAAAATAAAACCGCTTCCCATATTCATAGCGAAACTAGTCCAAAACCTACTGCGATAACTCTTCTCCAGACTGCTGCGCATTATTAAAAACTCTTCCCACGAATCTCTTCTTCAAACATTGTCAGTGAGCGCACCATTTTTGTTTCGCGGCTGAACAAAAGGCGGCTCATCCTCCTCAACGAGCTGACAACGGATTCGCTCCCGAGGGAGGCTCCCTGAAAATACGTCAGAATCGAAGACGCGGTGTTATTTTTAGAAAATTATTCCGTAGCAACGTAAATATTTTGTAAATGCTGTTTGCGTAATTGGAGGATGGGATTTGCATGCGCCGGAAACATTCAGTCTCAGGGTTCATGAATATGACATTTCGTTCTGCTCGCGGCATGTAATATTCTGCGGGAAATTGTGTACTAAATCGATGATTTATAGGTGAATAAAAAGAAACAAATTTTTAATGTACTAGCATTTGATTAAAATATAAATTTACAAAAAATGGCTGTTCAAAAGCACACTTTTATTAATATACTAAAAAGTATAACTTTTTTCATTTAAATTATTTTCCTACTTTTTAGTCTTTAATTTATAATTCATTATATTAAATATTACGGAATTTTGAAATCAATTCTTTTTCAAATTCATTGCCTGGTGGTGCCACTAGTATGGAATCAAAGTTTAATTAAATTAATCGATTAACTGATTATTGATTCCTGAAAACATTAAAATAGTGCAACGTTATCATGTGTACAAAATTTCAATATTCTAGTGCAGTGGTGTTCAAATCGTGGGCCGCTACCCCGCTGGGGGCCAGGAGAAAAGTTTTATGGATCGCTAAATTCAAAGAAATTTATCTCACAATAAAAAAAATATAAGGCTTTTCTTCAAAAAAAAGTGGCCTCGATCCCTCTTGGGGTCGCGAAAATTTTTTTTTCTCTAAGTAAGGGGTCGAAAATTAAAATATTTTGCGCATCATTTCTCTAACGCATAAGAAAGTACGTATAAAATCGATTTCTAATTTGCATCTTTAGAATCATGAAATAAGTCAAGTTAAATAAAAGTCTATAATAAATTAAATGAAACTCTCAAGAAAGAAATTAAATCAATTTTTTTCTGATTTATAAATTATCTTAGAGGTACCCTCAGGAGCAAGTATTGCTTCTTTGTCATTAGTTTGTTTGAAAATTACACGTACAAAAGCTATCAAATGTTTTCTTTGGTATAAAAGTTTTATTCCAGGTGAAAAATCATATATTATTTATTCAATTATTCTTATCTGAATAGCCTATTCATAGCAAAGGAATTAAATACAATGAATGTTTTTCCCAGATTGGTACAAGAGACTGAGACGATAAAATAATTAGCCTCTTTTAAGTAATAAAATTTCAATTTTTTTCTGGAATTCTCCTATAATATTTCATGAAAAACGTATTTGACAGCTTGAAAATTACTTCGAAGAATCGCAATGATGATATTTTTACCAAGTATGTGCATTTAAGCCTAAGATTATTCTACTTAATCCATGTTCTAATCTCCTGATCGAATACACATTGAGCAGTTTTAATTTAAAAACTGATTGTAGAATTAGAGATAAAGTTTAAGTTAATGGAAAATAATAAAAAATCATTTTCAAGACAAAAACAAAAAAATATTTGCAAATCATTCCGAGATTTTGAGCTTTCCACAATTAAATTCCCTTAATATGATGTTTCGTGAATAGCTAGAAATCTTATATATTAGAATCCGAAGGTAAACAAACGTATGTCCGGCTATCTTCTCACGAACCACTGAACGGAGAAGCGCTCGGAAAGTACAGAAAGATGGGGAATAATTCAAGGAATCCATTTTGACCAATTAAATTCCGAAATTTTAATTAGTAGAAAAGATACTAATTAAAAACTAATTTACAACAATACTTTTCATTGTTACAGCGCAATTCAAACCGATTTCATTGTTTAAACAAATATTTAATTGCATGTTTCTCTTGCATTGTTGAAAGTATCAACAATGCAATATGGAACCCTCAACAATGCAACGCGGATGGCGTTTTGTGGGGGTTTTGGTAACTGATACAAAGAAACGCTCAAATTAGGTGTTTTACTAAATATGTTTGTTTCGCTTGAGATTTAACTTTGAGATTTCATGCATGTAGTGTATCTTGCTTCATGTGTTTATAAACTGGACGAGGGAATATGAAAAAATATGTATCCCCATTAACGCAGGTTTATCTAAGCGTTTGTGTCACCTGACCTCACTTCTTCTCTCCGCCAGGGAGTGACGCATTATTCGAAATAGCCCGTGCAACGCCGGGCCATGCAGCTAGTAAAAAAAAATAAAAATCATTCATGAAGAGTGAATAAGCCAGAAAATAGCGATCCACTCACTATGTGCTTCGTTGCCGAGATCGCATTGAATATTGTGACAAAATCTTCTTGTGGGTGTACCTGAATGCAGTCCAATAAGCAGGATTAAAAAATAAAGCTCTTTATTTTAAAGGTATTCTAAGTAAAGAAACGTAACACAAGTATTAAAACAGCACTTCTAAAAATTCACAACAGAGATTATCATTAAATCTCAACACAGCGCTCAAATGTTTCTTATTCAGCGAGGCTTCCATGGCACATACATAGGGCAACTTATATAAAAATTCCAGTCGAATACTAATTTAATGTAGCAAGATATCGGCATTCCAGGTAGCAGAATTTCTATTGGTATCTAAGAAAAGCAAAATGATGAAGGTTTTTCCACAAACTAATATTTTTTTTAATTGAATCTTCGAATGGTATTCATCGAACTATAGTTTAAATTATGAATTTCATGCATGATATTCAGCATATTTAACTTTCATCAGATTAAAAAAAAACTATTTGTAGATTGGAGAAAAGTTGCATTACAAATACAGTTACTTAATATGAAATTATGTTTTATTTTGGAATTTGAAATTTATTTTTTGTAATCATAAATTCAGATGCTTGTAGGCTAAAATCAACTGAAATAGAGGGTAAGTAAGAAATGGTGCATTACACTTTCTTTAGGATTCAATTCTACAAAGCTACATGCATAAATAGTATCCATGCGTATAGTTACGAAGATAGCGACAACAGAAAAGGTGTTCGGTATAAAGAGTTTTGCGCGTTGAGAATTACCATTCAACTGGTAAGGGTTTCGCAACTTATATGCCGGATTGCATAAATGATTAGGGTATTGTGGTGTATTTCAGCATAATATGAAGAATTGTAGATCTTTCTTTATCAAAAATAATATATTTATTGGACGTCTACCACAGCACAAACATGTAAAACAAACACATATACTTACATCACAAACGTTACATCACTCTTACATCAAATTCCATCTTCAATTTATTATTCTTTTCCGTTGCTAGGCAACGTTACAAAAAAGACTAAATATATCGTTGCCACACTATTTTTATAACTTTTAGAAAAGAATTATGCCAAACGATAGTTTTTAATTAATTTCTTTTTCTTCCAAACGATATTTTAAAATTAATTTCTTTTATGACCAAAATATATTTTAAAATTAATTTCTTTTATGACCAAAATATATTTTAAAATTAATTTCTTTTATGACCAAACGATTTTTTTATCTAATTAATTTCTTTCTTTAAATATTTTAATAATTCTACAAATATATATTTTTATTCGTTACGAATATTACAGTATTTTCCCTTGGTCTTTTGAAATTTTAAATTCTGAAATAAATAAAATCCCTCCTCTCAAAATAAAGGGGAAATAAATACTGACCAAGCAATTAAATTATGATGTAAAAGCATTTAATAATTATCATTTAGTAAGGTTACTTCATGGTATTTATTTTACAAAAACTTTAGCAAATTTGTTTTTATCTACTTTTTGAAAAATATATCATCATTTTTAAATCCGTTGATGGCATAGCTAATTTTGTTAGTTTTATGTTTTTACCGACAATCAAAACTTAGAAATTGTAGGATTTCCTCTTCTTTTCAAAACAATATCTTTTGGAACCAGTACCATTTGAATCCCAATCGAAAATTTGCGCTTATATAAATATTTTAAAAATAATTAAAGCTGTAGTTGCTAGTAATGAAATTTTAAAAATTGTGTAAACATAACATTTAGACAGAAAGCAAACTGATTTCCATGTTTATTGTAAAATCGAAGATAGAGATATTCTAAAGATAGAGAATTCGTCCGATTTTCAAAAGAATTTAATTTTTATTCCTGCAAAAGCACAAAATCTCTTAGATAAAGAAATAATTAGATTTGTTTACCAGCTACTCTTGCGCCTAAATAAAGCACCTGATTCGCCGTCTTTGGGGCAGATTTGTATCACTTTAAGGGCAATTATTTCTCCTTGAATAAGTTTTAAGGAAACAGCAAAAATTTTTCAACTTCCGTTAGGGGAAGATAAGTGAGTTAATTAACTTGGGCATGGAGAAATTTTTTTACAAGGAAACAATTTTGCCTTCGTAGAAAAAGCATCGCAATCTCTTTCCGTTTAAATTCTTCCATCTCATTTGCCGGAAATGAAAACGCGGACTCATTTGCTATTAGAATGGTTCCTTTATTGACCAAGTTTTTAAGGATAGCATCCCTTGAATAAATAGAATTAGACAGCGTATCATCAGAGACGCTGCTTCTATTTTAAGCGGAGAGCAAATATCGAAGATCCTTTGTCACGCTTTAAAATTGACTCCGCTGCGACTGAAATCGACTGGGTGGGTGCAATTCCATTAGTTTAATAAAGACAAAGGGAAAATATTATTGCTTCAGATTGCGGTGGACTTTGAAAACGACAGGCACTTTCTACAGGGTGTAGGGATGGGGAACACCTCCCGGTTTTAACTGAAAACCGTTTTTTTTTTTTTTTTTCGGTTAACCGTTTTTTTTTGGAGGGGTTATTTTTTGTCTTGGTTATATTTTGAAATCCAATAACCGGATAAAAAACCGGATAGGAAGATAGGCTCGATTTTAGATTCGATTAGACTAAAATGTACCATGTTATGAAGCTTTAAATTTCATCATCTTACACCAAACAACGACAACCGCTTCCTCGAGGTGTCTGTTGGTGGGCGGATTGCTGAAAGAGTCTTTATGAACAGATAAATATTGGCCAATAGATTGATTTCCTGGGAAAACAATATTACTAAAAATTTTTGTCTACAAACGGCGTTTGTTTTTTCATAAAAACAAGCCGAAAACCGGTTAGTTCAAAAACAGGTTATTTTGAGCGGTTATAACCGCCAGGTTAAACCGGAGGTTAAAAAACCTAAATAACCGAAAACCTGTTATTTTCGAAATAACCACCATCCCTAACGGGATGTCTGTTATTGTCAGGATTTCCATGCCTCATAACTTTTGATTACAGAATATGGTGATATATATTATTAGATATTAATCAAATACAACTGAAAAAGTCTTTTTAATGACACAATTAAAGTAATTTCCACACGGTAGCATTTGGCGACATGTAACCCATCGACGCTTGGCTGGAAAATGAGATTACTCGATGTCTTACGTGGCACGAAAGGCTGCTACAACTTTTGTACTAAAGGTTATTTTTTAATAGCTGCCACCTCTTAGAAGTTTTCCTTTTCTTATTTCGTCCAAGATACTTAAAAAATTAATCGCTCTTGTAAATCGCATGTATGATTTTTCTTTAGATCTTTTTTTAAGATTAATCTTATTGGCGTTCTTGTTTGGATGTATGAAAAAACATTTTGTAACCAATTCTTGCTTTGTCCTTCTCTCTTCGGATCTTTCAGGTTACAAGAGACTTCCTTTGAAGAAAGTCAAGCTTCTTACAGAAAAAAATCCCGTTTTTTGAATCCATGCCTAAGTACGTAACCCTTGGTGAAGTCTGCTTGGATAGATTCTTTTATTCTTGTTCTACAATTTGTTAAAACTAAATGTCTTTTTTCCGCTCATATAAAAAATGTTTCGTCTGCCTTTGTTTTTCGTCATCATGCGTGCTACTGAAACACTGTATTATATTTCTTTGGCTTTTTAATTTCATATTTTTTATTTGATTTTCGAATTATATATTACTAAACTAAACCTAGACACATCGAGACTGAACTCAATTTCATCCAAGTGTCGATGCATGGTTACATGGGTTACATGCCGATGTAGGCTGCCATATAAAAATTGCTTCACTTTGCCTGTGTTATTGAAAAGAACAAAATAAATATAAATACTAATAAAGGGAATTTTTAATCGTGGAAGAGTTAAAGATACAAAAGTAATAACAGACAACGATAAGAAGTAAGAATCCGGTGGATGGCTTCTTCAAAGGCCATTCACCCATGCAGATTCAAAACTAGAATAGGTTTTTAACCTATAGAATAGAAAACCTATTCTTAGTTTTGAATCTGCATGGATGAATGGCCTCTGATGAAGACATCCACCGGATTCTTCATCAGATCACCTCTTATCGTTGTCTGTTATTATTTTTGTATTTTTAACTCTTCCACTATTAAAACTTCCCTTTATTTGTATTTATATTTATTTTGTACTTCGCAATTTTTTCCTTGATGATGCTGCACTTGCGCACACCAATTAAATAGCTTCTATAATTCTTTGTCTTTTTAGATTTTCAATCCTTATTTTTTGTTTTTTTAGATATTCATTCCTTATTAAAAAGAAAATATTTTGAGTTGTACTTTATGAATGCGTAACATTTATTGTCATGTTCTTTAGTCAAAACATTTGAGACAAGGAAATCCGACAATAATTTATGAACACCTTGTATATCTTTCACAAAATTCATTAACTTTATATCGCTTTAAATTCTGCTCCTAACTTAAAAATTCCAATAATCATTGCATTATTTCTTAATTATCAACTAGATGTATGAGAATTATGAATTTAATAGCGGCAACCACATAATTGCAGCCAGTATAGGGCTAGTACTAGCGCTATACTGGCGCAAACGTTTATAATCATGTATACATGGTGTCCTCACTTATCGTGGTCCAATAGCTAATTTCTAAACCGTTAGAGATAGACATATAGTTTCTATTGGAAAAATGCTTTAAATGAAGGAAAGAATTATAATATATGTTTTATGAGTGAATAAATATATTCCTAAAAAAGTTACGAAATCTTTTTTTCATACAGTCCCCCGATCCTATCAGTCAAATTCAGTAAAATATTCTTGACAATCTAATTTTTTAAACAAAAGAAGTTCCACTCTTCTGCGACAAAAACTGAGCGAGTTATGGAGGTTTGAATATCACTGACTTAGACCACTTTACACCATTTCAATAGTCGTCTTGAATAGGATCCACAATCAATGCGCAGCACTTTCTCGACGAGGCCGTTGATTGGCTAAAAATCAAGAAATTCGAAGCTCCAGAACTAGATCAGTTTTAGTCACAGAAGAGTGAGACTTTTTATGTTTAAAATATTAGAATATCAAGAATATTTTATTAAATATGACAGATAGGACCGGGGGACCGTATAAAGAGTTAAAATTCGTATTTTTTAAGAGATATATTTAGTGACCCAAAAAACATATATTAGAATTCTTCCCTTTGTAAGTGTATAACTTGTTTCTGGCAATGTGGAAGTCTTAGAATATATGAAGCATTACGAGTTCTGTTGATGGTTCAGATGGAGCGGTTCATCGTTTTAAGTGTTTCTGTAACAGTCTGGTACCGAATGCCACGAAGTGATTCCTTCCTTTCGAATCAAATCATAATCGTGAGAGCCCAGCGAGCAAAACAATCAGTCACGGAATACTATCGATCTGCCTCAGAGCTTCTTAAGCAGGTTATTCACGACAGTTCTATGTGGCGCTGCGGTCAAGACTTCAGACAGAGAAGTGAACTGACGAGATCGAGTTGAACGTGACTACAAATAAATGCGCAGTTGTGAAATAATTCAGTTTCAAGTTTCGAATTTTCCCTTGTTTTGTTTTAGATACCGACGTCGCTTTTGTTATGTTAATAAAGATGTTGTTTAGACATCGAGTTGGTCATTTGCATAATTAATTAGCAGACCGTACAAGTGGTGACCCGGGCGTGATGCGCACACATACAATACAAATTTTTTAAAACAATTTTACTCCCCAAAATTTGTAAAACACTAACTACTAAACCCGTATCAACCAAAAAATCACGTCCCTACTTGTACGGTCTGCTAGTTAATGATGCAAATGACCAACTCGATGTCTATAAACAATATCTTTATTAACATAACAAAAGCGACGTCGGTATCTAAAACAAAGCAAGAAAAATTCGAAACTTGAAACTGAATTATTTCACAACTGTGCATTTATTTGTAGTCACGTTCAACTCGATCTCGTCAGTTCACTTCTCTGTCTGAAGTCTTGACCGCAGCGCCACATTCTACACCAATGTAGAAACTCTACAGAATTGACGTGGTGTAGAGCGGGAGATTGGATATCCAATCCGTCCAAATTTCCGTCACTCCATTTGGATTGCTCGGCCGTAAATGCTGAAATGGGGTTAGAGTATGGTATGGGAAGGCTTGGGGTACGATGTTCACCGAAGAAAGTGGAGAAGGCTGGTGAAGGCTGGTGAAGGAGTAGGGGATCGGAGTGGCTGACAGTAGTCGAATTTGCATAGCGTAAAGAGGTCGCGAATGACCGGCTCTAAGCTGATAGACCGCTCCATCTGAACCATCAACAGAACTGGTACTGCTTCAGGTATTCTACGACTTCCACATGATGGAAACTAATTGTGCTCAATGCTGGTGACTACTTCGAAGGACTGTAAATACTTCAAGCTATTTCCAATTTTTCAACGGCTGTCATTATACGATTGATACTATTAAATTTCCATCCGTTTAATAATAATGTTGTGGGAATAAATTGTATTGGGATAATATTTTTTGAGATTTGTGCATGCTTCTACGGGAAATCGGACGTTCACGATAATAAAAATCGTCGAAATTCGTGGTGTTAGTAAAGGTAATTTCTCCCAAATAAAAATTATATCCGAATTAAAATATAGTACATATAAAAAGAAATAATTATTTTATTATATAATATTATCATATTTCTTTTTAGTAGCAACTCGACAATGTGTTTTGATGCGATAATCCATAAATACATAACTACAAATCTGTACGTTCGGACAAAACAGATCTCCCTAAAATGAGTATAATATGTGAATAAAGTTTCAATTATTTCAGTAAACTTATTTTCCTTTTAATACAGTTAAAATAAAAAATTAAAAAATATTTCAAAGAAAAATGCCTTTGATCGTATCTTCCTTCTTCACAAAATGAAAATAGATGATATTAGATTAGCAATAACAAGAAAAATTATAAATGAAAACAAGCTTCTGCAAATACGTATAAATTTATAAAAGAAAATATATTTCTTATATTAAATAACTATCAATCGTAGACACGTCTAGAGCAATCTTTAGAAAATTCTTCAAAATGAAACTATGAACAAATCATCATTTTAAGAAAAACACTCCAGTAAACACTGTAAACCGAAATAAATAGCGATAAAATTCGCTGTAGCGGAATCACTCTTTAGAAGCTCTTTATTCCGTTTTTATTGAGAAAATCAGATGAAAGTGAAATTCTTCGGATAGTACCGATAGAATTTTGAAGTATTGGAGATCCATTTTACGTTCCCATTTAATAGAAAATATCTGACAAAGCTTTCAGTTCAAATAAAAACCTTGTAAAATCTTACATCTAGAAAACTTTTTGAAGTATTCTGATTTCAGATCCCAAAAGAAATCAAAGGATTCAAAGACATCTCATGAAACAGTTCAGTTTTTTTGGGGGATAATTGATAAAACCAAGCAGATTTTTTCCACGTTCTTGATTATTTTGCTTTACTGTTTTGTTATATTTTTGTACTCTTGGAAATGCATGCTTCTTATAAGCGTCGTTACTAGAGTTATCAAAATTATTTTCATTTTTTTTTTTCACGCTTGCGTCAATTGTTCACTACTCTCTCAGAATTCAAAATGTTGTATAAACATTTATAAGTTCTTCTGTTATTCAGACGTTTCCAGGTTTATTCTTTCATTTTAAGATCGGATCATGGACAATGCACATAGAAAGATTTTATTCATAGTGTGATGTATTTCAGCATAGCATGAAGAATCGGTTAGCCTTCTTTATCAAAAATAATATGTTTATTGAACGTCTTCTACAGCACAAACCTGTAAAACAAACACATACACTTACATCACAAACGTTACACCATTGACTTGCATCGAATTCAAGATTAAATCATCATTATTCTTTTGCGTTGCTAGGCAACGTTAGCAAAAGACAAATTTAATGCCAAGCGATTTTTGTAATTAATTTCTTTTTCAGCCAAACGAAATCTTTAAATTAATTTCTTTTATGACCAAACGATATTTTTAAATTAATTTCTTTTATGACCAAACAATATTTTTAAATTAATTTCTTTTATGACCAAACGATATTTTTAAATTAATTTCTTTTATGATCAAACGATTTTTTTTATCTAATTAATTCCTTTTCTTTAAATATTTTAATAATTCTACAAATATTTTCTATATTTTTTTATTCGTTCCGAATACTACAATCTTCAGGCATTGCTTCAATAGGTCTTAAAGCCACTGAATCTGCTCGTTAAATTCGTATAGATGATCATGACAAGATCAAGGTCTGTCGATAACCCAAAGTCTTTAAGGCTGAGCACTCACGGCTGCTCCACGCCCCTCAAATTCGACCCTCAACGTAAAAAACGATTGTCGTTGTGAAAAATTGGTCAGAACTGTCGTGGTATTGTTTGACTATCCAATCCTTTCCAATATACATCGCTCTATTTAGAGTATAAAAGCGGCGGAAGCAAGTATATGGGAAGGGGAGGCTTTGGTTGCGTGGTTCACAGAGAAAATCGGGGTAGGGGGCGAAACTCGTAGGGGATCGGGATGAATAGTAATGGATGGATTTTTCGCGGCTTGGAGAGGCAGTGCCTAAATGGATGGACTAAAAAAATGGAATGGCGTGGTGGCACTCTTCTGGTAGTTTGGAAGTTTCGTCGACGTCTGCCCATACGTCTGCGTGGCAACATGATAAGTAGAAAAGCATTTAAGCTAGGTAAAACAAATTTGACATCTTGTTTTATTACTAGAACTTTACATTTGTATCAAATTTTGGACCATTCGTTCTAAGAATATTGGTCTAATATGCATCCTCAATTGTAGCGCCAAATTCCGGATGGAAATGAAAAGTCGAAGAGAAAACACTGCATCTGATTTAAAACGGAATTTTAACTTCAATCATGGAAACTGCTTATAACGTGATTTTATGATGCCATAATAAAGGCCTATTTAAGAATTCAATGGCCCGAGGGTTCCTGTTTCGCTATTTGAAATACATATAAATAACACAAAAAGTTTTAAAATAATGACTTTTTAAAATACATTTATCATTTGAAGGGGACAAAATTCTACAAATATCTCTGAACATAGGCGCGATTGAAACAAGTGTTAAAAATTGGATCCCTAATACTGGAAGACAACAAAATCACCGGTCTTTCACGGTATTTCTTCGCAGCATTCAGATACTTGGTAACATGAAAACAGGAAGCAAATAATACCGCTTAATCGAATTACTCGGTGTAAAGACGCCTGGTAACTCAGAAAGAAAAATTATTCCGGAAAATACCCTCGTATGAAGCAACCACCATGCAGACCCCAGCAGAACGATAAAAAGAGTTCCCTAATGGATCTTTTTACATCTCTGCTTTATGCAGCCTTAATAGGAAAAGTAGCGACCTAATGAATGGCGGTGAGAAAAACGTTTCCTGGTTGAAATAAGGCAAGACTAAGACAAAAAGTGTCCATAAATTTATTGCTTACTGCGCAAGGATCAAGTTCGAATTTAGCCACTGTCAATGCTCTAAGAAACATTTAAAAAATGACGGGAGGCTCTCTTTTTCAAATAGCCGCTGATGTTAAAGGCTTAGCCTACTTTACTCGCGTGACTCTTTTCCTATTTTCAATTTGTTTTTGTAACGTCTGTTGCTACCCATTATCTCAAAAATAAGACATTAGTTATGTTTTTAACACATGTAGTTACCGAGACGTAGAGGATCGCGTCACCAATTCATGCGCATTCTTGCCAAACTTTGCGACTGATTAATCGCTGAACTACAATTCCAATTTTCAATTTTTTTTGTAACTTCTTTTGTTACCCTTTATCTCTAAAATAAAACATTAATTATGTTCTTAACATATGTAGTTACCGAGATATAGAGGATCCCCCATACAAGGTTTTCTGTGGCGTTTTGGCGTGTGAATCAAATTCCTTCCTGAGACTCCAATGGGAGGAACGTAGTCCTACGTTAAAATTCTCTACATGGGCTTTTTATATCAGTTTACTTCTCATGTGCCTATTTTGAAATACAGCAGTTAACTTACCCGAAAACGAGAGTTTAATACTTGAGAACTAAAGAAATTAATGATCCAATGAGGTAATAACTTTAAATACTTAAATGCACATCACATAATTTGAACACTTAAATACTATATCACAATGAATGGTTTTGTGCTTTCTTAAAAATAAGTACATTCAGCACATCTTCTTCTAATGAGGTATGCCCCGTTACCTGGAAAATGTCCGTTAGCCTTTTACCCCTTATAATATGCCATCTCGAAACCCAGAATTTAATACTAGAGCGCTTACATCTCAACCTCGCAGTCAAAAGGCCACAGTGTTAAAAATCATTGCAATAAGCTGACTTGTTTAAGAATAAGTATATATTTTTAA
Organism: Araneus ventricosus; assembly: GCA_013235015.1. Taxonomy (NCBI): domain Eukaryota; kingdom Metazoa; phylum Arthropoda; class Arachnida; order Araneae; family Araneidae; genus Araneus; species Araneus ventricosus. Next base: position 47,405 of record BGPR01006979.1, read on the forward strand.
AAAATAATTTAGATTCCCAAACACCATTTTTCAACATCTTATTTTTAGAACTAACGAATAATTTGAATCTGCTCATTTTCACATTCAAGAATTCAAAAGAATATTTCAAACTTCCCTCACCATTTACGCTAGAATGAGGTGCAATTCTTCCAAAGCGTAGCACATGAGTTCTTCATTCAAAGAACTCTTTCTAATTCAGGTCACCTTTTCTCTTATTCTTTTGTCACTATCTTCGTATATATATATATGAATATCATTTATGAATGCAACTGCATTGAAATGAATCTTGAAAGAATGAGAACGGCATTTTTACCTTTACATCTCACTTGTTCTCTAAATTTTAATACGTTCCTCTGCACAACTACAAACAACCATTCATCTCTTATTACTTCCTGAATTCCATTATATATCACCATATCCATTTTCATATCATTTCTAATGATGTTTTGCTTTTCAATAATAATGTTGAAGCATTGCTTCAGCAATTTGCGTAATTATAACCAGCACCAAAACAAAGGCTCACGGAGACTCATATATCTAATACGTTAACAGCACGCTTCATTTGTGTGTACTGACACACTCAGGACTTTTTTCACAATGTCTTTAGCTTCCTGTTTTTTAATCTGGTTTCTCAACTCTAACAATGGCCGTTTATTTTGTGCATCGAAGCCGGATAATGAAGCATTCCGGGAGAGTCTAATCTGGATAAAGATATGCAATGGAAACTCCATAACGAGTAACACAGGATCTTTCTTCGTGGATTCTTTCTTTATGCGGTTTTTTTCCCTAGCTATTCAAACAAGTTCAAAAGGAGACAATTTAATTGTGGCAAATTGCTCAGACCTCAGAATTTTGGAGATTTCCATTATAATAGACATAATCTTTGTTTTCATAACCTTTTGTGTTGAAAGAGATTTCTTTACCGCTAAAGCTTTTTTAAAATAAGTCAAGATACTAAAAATTAATTTTTATTTATTATTTGAATTCTTTTGTATTCTTTAGTCTCTAATTTATAATCCTTTATTATAAATATTACGGAATATAGAAAGCACTTTTTTCTAGAATTCACAACCAGGTTGCACTACACGTATGCTTTTAAAAAATTTCATTAAATTCGTCAATTTACTTAAAATATTAAAATATCAGGTGCTTGCGTGTCATCAATAACACGCAAGCACCGAAAAAAAATCGAAATTATAGCTCATTAGGCAATGAGCGAAAAATTTATAACAAAATTCCATCTTTACACACATGAAACAACCCGAGTTATAAAAAAAATTTAATAAAAGTTCTTTCGGTGAATATGTATAAACTTTTATAAATTATAGGAGGGTAATCTTAAATATTTTCAAATGTTTCACTCTTATTCTGTCTTTATATATTAATTAATCTGTAATTCTGTAACTTTTAAAATCTTTATTCTAAAACATGATTCAAAATTTTCAGATTAAAAAATTTTAAACTCAACGGCCAAAAACATTTTTGTCTAGTTTGTCAGATCACTCCATTATCTAGAATATTTTATTTTAAAATATATTCATGAAACCTGTCTTGTAAATTAAAACGTTTATTTTAACAATCAATAATTAATCAATTTGTTTTCTATTAAATAAATATTGTTATTTACCTATTATAAAATTTAGAGGCTTAGAGTTTCACGAAAGCACTTTTACAACTTAAATGAAATAACATAGCTTACAGCTGCATTCGCCATTGATTCCCGTTTAAATATTCAGTTGCTACTATTATTAGGGGTCAGAGTAATATTTATATATTATTCCTTCCTTAAAGAATATGTTCCAATGTTCCAATAAAGAATATGTTCCAATGTTCCAATAAAGAATATGTTCCAATGTTCCAATAAAGAATATGTTCCAATGTTCCAATAAAGAATATGTTCCAATGAAGAGAGCCATTGTCGTTCCAATAAAGAATATGTTCCAATTCTCCAATAAAGAATATGTTCCAATAAAGAATATGTTCCAATAAATAATATGTTCCAATAAATAATATGTTCCAATAAAAGAATATGTTCCTTAAATGTCTTACAAAGAATATGTTCCAACAAATATGTTCCAATATACCCAATAACATGTTCCAATAAAAGAATATGTTCCAATGTTCCAATAAAGAATATGTTCCAATGTTCCAATAAAAGAATATGTTCCAATGCACCCAATAAAGAATATGTTCCAATGTTCCAATAAAATATGTTCAATGTTCCAATAAAGAATATGTTCCAACAAAGAATATGTTCCAATGTTCCAATAAAGAATATGTTCCAATAAAGAATACAAGTTCCAATAATATGTTCCAATAACACATGTTCTTAACAAAGAATATGTTCCAATGTTCCAATAAAAAGAATATGTTCCAACAAAAAGAATATGTTCCAAGTAATGTAATATGTTCCAATAAATATGTTCCAATAAAGAATATGTTCCAATAACCTAACAAAGAATATGTTCCAATACCCAAGTAAAGAATATGTTCTAAATGTTCCAAATAAAGAATGTTCCAATGTTCCAATAAAGAATATGTTCCGTCGTTCCAATAAAAGAATATGTTCAATGTTCAATAAAGAATATGTTCCAGTTCCAATAAAGAATATGTCTAAATGTTCCAACAAATAATATGTTCCAACAAAGAATATGTTCCAATGTTCCAATAAAGAATAATCTTAATGTTCCAATAGATAATATGTTCCAATGTTCCAATAAAGAATATGTTCCAATGTTCCAATAAAGAATATGTTCCAATGTTCCAATAAAGAATAACCAATAAAATAATATGCTCCACAATCAATAAAGAATATGTTCCACAAC
>BGPR01006979.1:51741-75148 GCA_013235015.1 Araneus ventricosus
AAAAAAAAAACTTCCACTTGAATCCCACTAAAATTCAGAAAGCTGTCGGCATTTCAGTGAGGTGAATTTCAATTTCTCTTTAAGAGAAGCTATATGATGATGGTTCTTGTACAAACAGATATTTTTTAAATTTGGATCTTCGAACAGTAACATTGAATTTGAGTAAAATTGAGTATCCATGAACACTTATAAATTAAATACATTACTTAAATTGCATTTTCTCGAATACCATTCGAAGATTAAAGTTTAAAAAATATCAGTTTGTGCAAGCACCCTAATCATTTAGCTACTTTTAAAGAAATAAAAACAATACGATGAGGAGCAGCTACTGTCGCTTTTGAAACTTACTTGAATAGTTCCTTGTTCTAAAAGATTGAGAATCACTAGGTAGTCAATTTTAATTGCCATAATCTTAACTTGTAAATAGCGACGACAAATCGGTAACAATTACTCTGTGACTTTTTATTTCAAGGGCCGAAACGGCATTCATTGATTATACACCTAGAGAACAGACTTTCTAAACTTGTCATGACATTGTATTTTATGTCCCCATACTCCTTCTAAAATCATCATTTAAATCTTTTCGCTGACAACAAGTGATTTTCAAACAACTTTGAAACCTTATAATATACGAAACATGCATTCTAAAAAGAGACATTCGTCATGCAAGTGAATCTCTTGCTCTTTGGAAAACGGAAAACAGAGTGCGAACCTTTGGGAAATTTAAAACTTATCAAGACAAATGTAAACGTGTGAAAACGCCTATTTCAAAGAAAACGCCTCACATTTTTGAAGTTTGAGAATCATTCTTTTGCTCCTTTAAAACAAAGTTAAATTGGTTCCTGAAGTTTTCTATTTTACCAGAAATTGGGTGATTTCACCACGATTTGTCAGAAAGTTTTCATTTTCACCTGAGACTGAGCTTCAATTTTCTTGGCTTCGTTATCAACATCGTTTAGATTATTCTGAAAGAATCAGTTTTGAATAAACAGCTTATGAGTTTTAGTTCAATAGCCAAGAACTAGTAAACACGTTCTTCTAAGACTCTTAAAGAAACTCGCTTTATATTGTCGACGCAAATTTTCATCTCAAAATGAGATTAATAGCATTAGAAATACATTAATATCTAAGAGGATATATATATATATATATATATATATATACAAAAACAGAAACAAATGCAATAACCAATTTTCAATTGGACTCTTGGCTCTTAGCTTTGTTTCCTTATTTCAAACTATGGTTTTTTTCAGTGTTTCGGGGAAACAAACTCTTTTTAGTATTTTTGCTAGAGTTTGTGTTTAGAAAACACCGAATTTATTTATATATACGCCCGTTCGGGATTTCCCTTTCTGATGACGCGTCCCGGACGTTGGAGTTTTGTTCTTTTTTTTGTTGTTTTGGTCCGCTTGTCATAAAAGGGGTGTGTTTGTGTTTGGTTGTTGTCATAAAAGGGGCCGCTTTTATGACAATATATATATATATGATCATACAGAAACAAAGTAAACAAGACATATCAAGAAGCAAATCCTGAACTAAAAAGTCATTCTTTGAACAATACAACCAAATTTAAAACAAAATCTAAAGAATTGAAAATACTATAGATACCATGAACAAAAAATTATGTATAAACATTTATATGCCACACATATATATATATAACGTTAACGTACGTGCCACAGAAAATATGATAATTTCTCTTTTCCCGATGGTTTGTTTACGAAACAAAACCGGTAGCCATTATAAGCATAACTTCATAAGTAAAGTCTGCTTCTATATTCGATCTGGTGAAAAACAACTTTTGCTCGAAAAAACTGAAGACATAGAGTTTACAATATTTCTTACAATATAATGAAACTTTGGATGAAATTATTCTAAAGAAATCAGTTAGAAATGAAGCAGATGGGCTTGGGTGATCCATAGAACATTCAGATCAATGTCAAAATAGTTTAAATCAGCGAAGGGGAAATTGTGTTAAATTCACAAATTGAGGTGAACATCGTGGAACTTTCTTTTGCTAATATTGGTTACTTTTCCGTTATGCACACACCACTTGTCACCTTTTTTTGTCTTGGCGAATTTTCTTCGAGCGATGAATCTCCACCTTGGCTCAACTTCCCTCTTGACGATAGTTGACGCGCGATGTATTTTAGGCTAGCTGAAGCGTCAGGAGCCAGAATGTGCCAATTTCACCGAAAATGCATTTGTGCATACAACGGAGTGCAGACGTTCTGTTTGGGATCAGCTAGTATTAAAAATATTCTCTCAAAAAATTAACACGGTTAAAATATTAAAAAAAATTTCGGAACTATCACAAGTCTGACAAACGCACCCTTTTAAGATAATTTTTCATTTTACACTAGAAAAATGAAATAGTCTGTAGTAAATATTGGATTATTATTAAATATGAGGTGACATTTCTTTATTCAAATATTTCTATAAATTAATTTACCTTTATGCAATATTATTGTATGCTTTGCTGAGTACTAAATAGACTTTTATAAAGTCTATCATTTCTTAGTGACCTGCCACATTATTCTTAAAACACGTTGGGTAACAACGACTTTTGAAAGTACTGAAATTTAAACAACTCCATGTTTAATTTTGTCAATTTTTTTCAAAGACTTTTTATTAGATCAAGTACTAATTAATAATGCAAGAGAGAACACTTAACGCAGACAGGATCCTAGAGTAAATAATTACTGTGCAATGAGTTCCTTTAAAATAAATATTTTCTCTGAAAATTAATTGGTTAAATAAACAGAAGATACTTTTATGGTGCATAGCAAAGAGACATGTTGGGAGCAAAGATTATATCAAAGTTAAGATTAATGGAAGCCTGGTGAGTATTTTATTTGTTTATTTCTGTCTAAGTTTTGGAGAAATTCACCATAAATGCAACAGGCGTAATAGAAAACACTTCAATTGGAAATCTTTAGCCACAATTTATCTCAAACTTTCCCAAAAAATTTGTTTCAACCATATTTAGAGTCAAACATTTCCACATACTTCATAGTTGTCCTCTAGAGAATAGTTATTATCATGGTATTATAGCATTGAAAATAACAAGAATTGAAAGAACTCGTATTATTATACCACACTATGCACTGATTAAGCAAAGTATGCATCGCTTCAGATTATATTCCATACATTAGCACCGATCTGACATTTTGTTTCATAATAATTTGGATCAGCTAAAAATTTGGATGATAATATTCAACATACTTTAATCGATTTTCACTATATTTAATAACACATAGCATCTTAAGAAAAGATTCTACATGTAGCTTTCTTCTTCGTTGTTATTCTAATATTATTACCATGGTGCTTCCGCGGAAGTACAAAAATGATTCCAAACACCATAAGAAATGTATAAATTGTAATTTTTTTACATATTCTCAGAAAACTCATGCTTATAATGGGAAGGACAAAGTTTATATTCTAAATAGTTAATTAAATTACAAGAAATCAATTTAGTCACCCCACGTGATTGATTTCACGGTCACGGATTTCATTTAGCATCTATCTGCCCGCTGTCTTACACTATGCTGTGGCGTCATATCGTTTGTCCTTCTACATCAACATTAACACCACTGTATACACCCGAGCTCGGAACCCAAAGGATTCCCGGTCAGATGCACGGGTATACGTCGAAGGAAGTGCATACCATGCTCCCGGAGGGAGACATGACTGACCTCACATCTGTCCTCCCTGCTGTTAAGTCGCCTTAACCCCCGCACCAAGTGTCCATTGGAAACAGAGCAAAGGGGCTTTCTCTGTTTCAATGAGAGTAATTGAACACATACTGGCCTTAAGGGCTTGGATTATATAAAATCCATTTCTTGGTTATATAAAAGGAAGAAATAAAAATAAAAAAGCATACTCTTGTTGAGAAAAACATACAAAAACCTATGTACAAAAATATGGATTGGATTTACAGGGCCAAAGGGCAAATAATTAAATGTTGATAAGGTGCTTGAATAAGGACTAGTTATGTTGTGAGAAAGAACACGTTACAAATCAATTCATATAAAAGTGGCAAGAAAAAAATGGTAGCTTAACTTTGGGAAGGATAATAAACAAATAACAACAATTCTTGGTTATATAAAAGGAAGAAATAAAAATAAAAAACATACCTTGGTGAGAAAAACATACAAAAACCTATGTACAAAAATATGGATTCCAAAATTCATTCGCACGACGCATGCAATGTCCCGTGAGTAAACATGAGCTGACGCCATTACATAAAAGATCTCTGAAGAGAAAATTCTGTGTACAACAATTAACCGCTATCTGAAGAAAATGTAGGAACTACGACAGAAAGAAAAACAAACGTTATTTCTTCTCTTCGAAATATAATTCATTTCCTATATTTCAGGTTTCATGAATTTTTTTCCCCTATATTAATACTCTTCCCCGTCAGATACTAGACAATGAACGCTCTGTTATCTTGGTTTTCTTTTCCCGAGAGCAAAATTCGAATAAAATATGAGAGAAACCAAACACTAATCTTGAGCATTTAAAAAAGTAAGGAAACAAGCCTTCTAAGAGAAAACCTTTACTCACGAATTCAGAGAGACGCACAACGTAATAAAGTACCGATAAATATTACTTCGCTTATAGTTACCATGGTTGTTGAACCATTTGCTTCAACTGTACACCAACATATTGAAACTGGTGCAAGACAAAGCAGCGTCGAGATCAAAGAAGAATGCCAAAATGGCTTGCTGAACTTCCACATCGGTTCTGAAGCGCTGACCTCCCTGTTGCTTCTTTCGAAGAGATCAAAATCACTTTTTCCGAGGTCACAGATGTACGGAGGGTGTTCCATAATTCCCAAAAATTCGGTGTGAACGTCATCGACCGCCGTTATCTTTGCTCATCTGGCGCATCTGCTCTGCCTTTAGCCAAACCACACCTATTTTCGTGACATTACACTCGCCCCGTACACTTCTACCAGTTGCCGGCACATTTCACCTAGATCAGAGATTCCCAACTTTTATTCCCTCGCCGTTGATTCCCCTTGATTAAACCTTATATTTTCGCGTATCCCCTACTGTCATATCCCCCCTACCAACCATCCGCTTATGCAAAGAAGTTTTTATCAATAATGTTAATGGTTTAGGTTAGCTTAAGAGTCGAATGACTGGAATTAACAATATTTGCTGGATTTATTTTTTATTTTACATCTTATTGCAATTTTACAATAGTATTAGTTCAACGCCAAAACAAAAGAAATCAGTATTGTAATAATTTCGCATTTACTTATAAGGATGGCTAAAAATTACACTCTGTAATAATTAACTTTTCAAGTGGTATAGTTATTAACTTGGGGAAAAACAAAATTCTGTAACTTTTTTTAATTCCTTTCTTTTTTCTTGTTTCCGCCATTACCAACTTTGATTACGCGTACACACAACTAATTCTTCGCGTACCCCCAGGGGTACGCGTACCACAGGTTAGGAACCTCTGACCTAGGGTCAAAAGCCTTATAGCACTTCTTACTTCAATGATACCATGTTTTCGTCACAGCTTACTGTTCAGCAACGGATTCCGAGACTAGCACTTTTGGACGATTTTACACCGGAAAGGAATGTCAGGTAATGAGTCATATGAGCGCATTTCCGGAGTTCTTTGTTAGAACACGCTATGTAAAATCTAAACATTACCCTTCCATTTTTCACTTTCCCAATATTTTGATGAAAATAACTTCGCTCGGCGCATGCGCAAAAGCGCGGAGGGTTTTCGAATCTGTTGCTATACATGTTTTGAGACTTCGGCGCGCTATCACATAACTAGCTCCACACAGAAAAAGATTGGTTTCGTTTCCATTCGCGTAGCAGTGACGTCATGCTGACGTATTCTGGTTAGTTCCTTAGTCGACCACAGATGGCGTACTCTCTATGTGAAGTGCAATGTTAAAAACCTTACCATTAGGGTGTGTGGGAGTGAGACCTCTGATTCTTTTTCTCTGTGACTAGCTTCATCTAGCGCTGCGTTTGAATGCAATCGTCTCAGCTGTCTAGACAGGAAATTTAATTCACATGAGTAATTAGTGAAACCTCCAGAGCTTCTGTTACCTTACTTTTAGAAACAGCCTCGTACACAGTCAGTCGTTTTAGGTATCCAGCTTACATGCGAAGAAAAATCTACTAATAAAAAAATTACACGCGATAAAAGTTTGATTATAAATTAATAACGGATCATCCCTTATAATTTACTTTATATATTCATAGAATTTAGATGTATTATTAATCAGTGAAATCACATCATATGTTACAGCCTTAAGGCAAATATTTTTATGGATTACTATTGAACATGTTGACTATAGTACCATCAGAGGCAAATTTTTCTAAAGTGGTTTGACGTAAATGTCTATTTTTAGATTATTTTTCATGCACTTTTAACACAACATTAATGGGATTTTAAAAATTTAGAAATTTGTTGCCATGTACATATAAATAAACTCTACATCGAATTTTAATATTCGCAAAAATTGCAACTTGTTATTATCGAAAGAAACTGAGCTTGAAGGACTGCGAAAGTGCACATTTCTTTATTTAACAGCAAAAGCTGTTCCACTCATCCAAATGGTTTAGTGCGTCTACCGGTAGACGGAAAGAAAGATAGAAAAATAAAATCAAACAAGATAAGATACATATATAATAAAAAAGAACTGTAGACCAAATCTCCATATTATGAGGTACAAAAGTAATCCTGAATGAACAAGGAATTTTGTTATTTCAGAATAATGAGTAAAATCAATAAAACATCTTTCCTCTATTTTGGGCTCATATATCACGTATCAATACCATAAAGTATGCAAATAAATACATAAATCATATATATTATAAAAATATAATTTTTTAAGTTATTTCTAATATGAATTAGCATATTCTCAAGGAAAAAAACCCAATTGCATTTCAATACTACAATATAGTATAATATACAATAACAATATATAACAACAATGAACAATATTGCCCATAAGTATGCGAAACGTAAACAAAAATTTTGACAGGATTGATATCCCTTCGACTTTTTCTTATGCTTATGGTGCATTTTGAGTTTAGCTGCAAATTGTACTGAAGAGAACCCAGAATGTACTTGCAGTGGCGGACTGGGCCTGAAAATAGTGGTTGTCATGAGTGAATGGGGGGCCCTTTCCCTATCACATTTAGAATTCCTCTTAAATATATTTTTAAATTTTATTTATTACAAATATAATAAATTAAAATAAATAAGTTAATATAATCTATTCCTAATCTAATATGACAAATTACAGTATACACGTATTATACATATTATTGGAAGTAATAAATACCAAATATAAATACAAAATTATTATTGAATATTTTGGAGGTTGTATAGCATAATTTACAAGCCCCAAATATAATAAGTTGATATAATATCTTCCAAATATAATTTTGGAACTAAACTGTTATTTTGAGAATGTTTTAACCAAACTGTAAATAAAATACAAACTATTTACTAATTCTAATTTTTTTAAAAGAATACTTCTTTCTATCAAATATTAACAACTCAAAAGTAAGGAAGTGTATTGCATGTTTTCACTTCATTGAGGGCAAATCAGTTCACTAGATGACTGTGCAAATCTGTCAATAATTATTCTGCATCCAAATCATCGAACAATTCCTTTTCAATAGATAGCAACATATAGGTTTCCAAGTTCTCCTCAGACAATAAGTTTCTTATTATGGTCTTTATGACCTTTAGCTTTGAAATTTCACTACTATGAATACACCATTCATCCCTCAAAAATAGATTTCAAACTTCTTAAAGACAAAGTTCATTTAAAATATTTTCAATCGATGCAGGTCCATTAGGATACAAACTGTAACAGGAAAATGAAAATCCTGAGTAAAAGCGTAAAATAATAATAATAATGGTCAGCATTACACAGAAACCACCTCAAGCATAATTAGGACTGTTAGCTAAATTAGCTCTATATAAATATGAAGAGAAAGGACCATGTATAATTAAATTTTTATTAGTTATTCATCCGTTATTTATAGCATTGGTTATTTAAACCCTCACACGCTTGGCGGATGAAGAACGTTTCCGAAATTCACTAAATTTTAGGCAAATGAGTTGTTTACAAATACCTTTGATAAAAAATAAGAAACTGGAATTTTAAATATTTAATTACATTCGGTGGGGATCTTAGCAAACGGTCTGCAATCCCTTAGCTTTCTAAACCGAGGATAGACTGAGAAGACTTCGAATTCATAAATTTTATTTTTCATGTCTGCATCCTACAAATTTGTATTTCATTTTAGTACTTTTTAATACTAAACTTTATTAAAAATTTACTTAAAATGAACTCTCAGAGAAGATTTTTTGTTTTGACTCTATTCTTCAAGGCCCACCCCAAACTTAACTGCTAATAACTTGATTTACAAAGAATTAAACGAGTAAAAATATATTATTTTTAAAGATTCACACAAGAATTCAACATTGTAAGCAAGTCTGGATCCATGGATGTATACCTCATAATTTGATCTAAGTGAATAAATTTCTCGTCCGCCGTTAATGCGGATAATAATAACGCAATTTCATGATAAAAATAACAAAAATATGATTAAATTTATTTGATTTTAAATTCACGTAAGTTAACTATTTCGTATACGGTTTTAGCGACAGAGGCTGAAAGAGAAATGCCGTCCTATAGTAGGTCATCCATTATGGACTCGTCTCCGGGACCAGGGACGAGGTGTCCCGTAATCAAGAAGTGGGTCATCCATTATAAGAGATACGAAAGAAAATTCTTTGGATGATTTGGAATTTTGAAATTGGAGTAATTTTACAGGTAATATTTCAGTAATTTGTCACTAAATTGATGTCATTAAAAATAAATTTTTAAAATGGTTCAAAAATCATTTTTGTGAAAAAAATATTTTTGGAGATATCGAGAAAAAACGTCAACATCGTGCTCAATTTTTAATTAACTGTTGACGCCAGAATTGTGAAATTTGGTGCAAACATACTATGGAAATTGAGAATGTACACCTCAGAGAATTTTTTAAAATTTTAATTAATTAAAAGTTAAGTAAGAACTTGAAATTTTTCAGCCATAACATTTTTCCGTTATTTCGACAGTTTTTTATTTACTACAATTTTTTTTTCTTTCTTTGTTACTTGAAATAAATTTACTTTTCAGATATATTTACTATATTATTTTGATAGATTTACCACTGAAACCACTCTTTCAAATGACGGCAAGATAATTTTTCCTTGGGGATAATGTTATTTATTTCCTTGTTATAATTAGGTAAAATATTTACTAAACGATTAGATTAATAATGTGTAATAAGTGTACTTTAAATTTGAATTATGCATGATCAAAATAAAAAAATCTTCATCGATTCTCAAGACTTTTTTAGACATTTTAACAGTTGAATTTAATAGTTTTTTAATAGTTGACTTAATCATTAATTTCAATGGATGCAAGACATGTTGCATCAAAATTTGGTTCAAATACTAATTTCCTGTTCCTCATTTTTTACAACTAATTCATTTCTGGTTTTTTTTTTATAACTATTAATACTTTGAGCCTACCAAAAGTTAAATATAAGTTAGTGAATTTAAAATTGGTTGATATAATTAAATTATTACAATCAATAAGCTGGTTGTCGAAGGCGGTTAGTATTTAATACTGCAAAAGCACTGTAAAAATTAGAGAAATAATAATTTGAGCTTAATTTCCTACTCTCTGCTGACTGGAAACAGGAATACCTCCCCACCCCCCAGTTATTTGCCAAGAAAGAAGCACCAGAAATTTGTCCAATGGATTGAGGTTCCTTTACCCTTTTTACAACGTTGTAAACATGACCAGATAACCCCCACCACAGAAGAAACACAGAAAAATATCAGAAAAGCGCGAGTGTCCCTTTTTCAAAAACGTCCTTTGGTCATCTGATTACATGATTTCTCTTCTTACCCCCCCCCCCCAAAAAAAAAAGTTTTACGAAGGGCACTATAAATCTTTTATTTGAATACCGTTCCAGCATCTGCGTCAGTTTACAACAACAGAAATGCAAAAAAAAAACGCTGGTTAGCCTCTCCAACGACCGCACTCTTCTTGCACAGAGGTTATAATCTTTCTGTCAGGGGCCTCCTAGAAGAATAAAAATCGATGTATCTGCCCCGACACCAAGGAAATGTGGATTTAGCAGGAAACCGCCCCTTCTTGCTACATAGAAAAGGCACAGAAAGTTGCTTGAAAAAGTTCTTCTCTTTCTCTCTGTAAACACACCAACATCCTAGGGCCCGTGACTTATTAACAAGGGAGCCCCACTTACTTATCAGGTAAGCTGGCAACCCAGCCGATCCGCCACTATTATGCCCATTGGTGCACCAACCATTTAAGACTGTCAAAATTTGCTTTCAAACTTTATTTATCATATCTGTGCAACTTCCAGTTGTGCATTCGCAGATGAATTAAAGTCGTCCTGTGAAACAGAAAGTCTACCTTTTTTGTGGATTTGGTCCAAATGTGACAATTCAAAACTATGCGGAACTCATCTATCCTTAAGCAGCGTTTGGGGGTTATCGTGCTCACATGCACAAGAAGAGCAAACAGACAAACAGACTTCAGCAGACTTATTTCGCCCAAAATCTCATACTCAAATTCAACCATAATTAGTGTAAAAAACAACATAACTCAAATTCCTTTTGCGTGAGAGGAGTCTTCTGTAATGAGAATGCCCCGTTAATGGCTTTGTAACTGTACCACCTACAATATACAGTCCTGGGACAAAGATTTACTTCTAGAAAGCGTCACATTCTGAGCCTTGTATTAACCTACCCTGGTTTGGATAAGATTATGAAAAGGGGAGGCTTGTTGAATAATCAATAAATGTTTTAACATAATGACTTAGATTATCAGACAATCTTTTTTGTAATTACCAAAATATAAACAGACGTTTAAGTTCGGTTTTGACATCCAAGAATACAAAGAATATTTCAAGCCATCATCATTACGTAGTATTACATCCTTATTGTAGTAATTGTCCAAACATACATTCACCCCGCTCTTAGTATATAAGTTCTATATTCAATCTTTTTTAATCACTGGCCTACTTTTCCATTCCTTTTATCTCCAGCCTCTTTGAAAAGAGTTTATGAAACTATTTCAACTGGAACTGTGAGCACTGAAAAAAAAAAGAAAGAGAGGCCGCTAAATTTCCAATGCGTTTCTTTGCACAACTTCTGACAATCATCCAGTCCATTATATTCTAAACGCTTTACATATCAAATTGTCTTTTTCATAACTCAGTCATAATAAATGCACCGCTTTTTTAAAACGATGTTGAAGCATTTATTAATTTATAATTATTCGTCAGCACATTAAAAACACAAACATGACAGCGACTCACCTGCTCTCTAATATACATTCACAGCACGCTTCATTTGACTACTGACACAGGAGGACTTTCTGTGGCTTTGCTTTGTGACTTCGTCTCGACTGTAATGAGTCGTTTGCTTTTTTGTGCACAGAACGGATATTAGGGGTCAGGATAATCTAGCCTGGATAATGACTGCAATGTGAAACTCATGTGAGCTGAAGAACGGTTCTATGTGAATCTGTTTATACACATATTTTTTCCAAACTATTCAAGCGGAGTTCTTAATGGATTTAATTGTGGAAAACTGTCGAACTCAAATTCGGAACCTTTATAATGCAGACTTATCATTGTTTTTTATTTCCTTTTGTGTTGAAATTTTCTTTTTTTCCAAGTAAGTATAAAATTCCTTCAATCAATCAATGAGCAAACGAAAAATCATGAAATAATGTAGAATTCCATAATTTCTTACAACCATTCTCTTGGCGACTTGCCTCGCGTTTAGTTCTAATTAGTGAAACATTTGCGCCTGGCTAACGGAAAATCTTCATGGCGACTTGAGTTTGTTTGTTCTGATTGGCGACATTGCGCCCAGCCTAACGAAAAGTACCCAATTTCTATAATCTTCTATAAAGATTTAAAAGATTTTGTCTTAAACATTTACAATTGCTTGGGTAATTTCCTTCTGTTATAGCGAATCCTTGTGGTTGCATTTTAGTATGAAACACAGTCAAAATTTGAAATCTGGATTTAAAATATTTGACTAATTTGTAATTCAATGCCTTCTCTTTCTGCTCGACATGAAATATACTTGTAAAAACCATAGAATGAATGTTTTCTATTTAATAATATATTTTCTTTATGTAGGAAAAGAAATTGACTTCAAATTTCACGTAACAGATTTAGAACTTAAATAATTTAGTGTTGATTTTGGAAAAAATTCTATAAATAATACATTAATGTAGGCATTTGACATTTACTGTAAAGGATTTTTTTAAACGTTAATTCAGCGGTATTCAAAATCGATTTACACAGGTTTATAACTCTGGTCTCTTGAGCCCTTCCATAAGGACACGTTCATTTAATCTGATAAGCTATCGAAGACAGTGGAGTTTTCTCTCTTAAACATGCGATTATTTTCTCATGTTTATTTCGCAAATGTTATGAGGAATCTCGACGAAAAAAACAAACACATATGAATATTTAGTACCTATTTTCACGCTTCGGTGAGGCTCAAAATTATAGAGATTGGACTTAAGCACGAAATGCATTCGTTAACATTGACAGTTTTTTTTTTTTGACAAAAAAAAAAAAACTTGAATACGTTCACAACTGTTTATAAATACCAAGTTGTTATTGACATTACCCAAAGATCTTATATTTATGCAAGCTTGATTAGAATAAGGCATTTCTGATCAAAATTATTCGCATAGCAATATGTAAGACATTATTTTTTTAATCATATTTATTTTTCTGTTGCCTCATCGGTCATACATGGCTCTAAAAGAACTTTTCAATCATTATAGAATGTATACTGTTGCTGGATTGTGTTGTTCTAACCAAATGTAGGATGATCATAAATTGAAGTATCCTATAATAAAACTCTCTACAACCTTAACTATTCATCATAAAGTTCAAAACTTTGGATAACCTTAAAAATAAACATTTGAAAAAAATGTTTTTTTTTTTACAGCGTAGACTTACGTCTCTCATAATGATCTAATGGTGTGTCAGGAAGAAAAAAAAAATTATGACGCTTTTTTCCGCGCTAAGATTAAGCAACTGCAATCACAACCAAATACTTTAAGTTTTAATTTCATTTTAACAGAAGGTGGATGAAGATTGCAAAAGAATTTTAGAATTTGGAGTGCAGGTTTAGTATGGTTGAGCTGCCTTGCCATTGAAAAAAAAAGTTTGATGACACGTGCAGCGACTGCGTGCGCGCGCACGCAGACTAAGGCAATTTCATTCGCTCGATCTTGTGCGATATGCGCAATATAATAGCCCAGATCTGTCTCTCACTGATCCGGTAACGCTCTGACGTCACCAAAAATAAAATGCGCCATAGCACTTTGAGACGTTAAATAACATTCTTTTCAAACTATTTATAACACCTAAAATTTCAGTAATTTTAAAATTTAAAAAACAATTTCCTTTTAAAATTAATAAAAATAGTGAAATAAATTTTCAGTTATTCTACAAATTTATCTCACCGCTATTATCCAATAGTTCTGAGAATTTTAAATTATATTAATCACTTATATTTCAAATTAATTTCACTTATATAATTTAATACCCTGAAGATGGAACCTGGATTATTATATTGATAACCTCTGGTATAAGGTATATTAAATCTATAAAGGTATCTAAAATGAAACTATTTTGAGTAATAAAGAGATACGTAAATAAAAAAGCCTATATATTTCCTGTCATAAAACATGTTTCTTTATTTGTTTTCAATCTCAATGCTATTTCTCATATATATATATATTTAAATGCATCTCAAGACTGGGAAATTTCAGGCGTAGCAGTTGATTTCCTAGTTACTCAAGGGTGTTGAATTGAACTGCGTGCTTCAAGTTAAACTCTATGGTTCAGCAACCAAATAGCAGAGGTTGAGCTTGGGTTTTTTATTTAACAGAAAAAGGTGAATGAAGATTGCAAAATCTTTGCAAATTTGTAATTTGCGGTTTGGTCACAGTCGAGTTGCAAGTTGGGAAAATTATGAAAAGTTTTACATGTATAGAGTGAATATAAGTCACACTAGACTAATATTCTTGCAGATGTACGTCATAAGTTACTTTCGTGCATGAGTTACTTTAGTCTACAGAAAGTCACAGTTAGGTATACTGAGTCTCGCCCCTCAATTCCAACGATCGTTTCGCAGATACAGCCTCCGTCTGGTTTTTTATATACTTTCACAATAAACGCCGCTCCATAAAAATTTACTCCAAGAAACATGAAAGATGTTACCTTCGTTAATTATCTTTTTCTCTAAAAATTTTACCAGAGTTCACGCAAAATTGTTTAGTGCTAAACCTATTGTTATGAATTGAAGAATTCAGGTTCAATCACTTTTAAATCTCAAAAGTAGTGGACAGTTTGCTGTTCCATCCTGTAAGAAAACCCGTTTAGCATAATCAAGAGGGAGGTTGATGCTCCGGCAAATAAACTGTTTAGAGTAAAAGCGTGATATTTGGTTCTGTCTTTGAAGCTTTTGATAAGACATCTGCTATCCGTGGTTCTCTGACTCCTCTAAGGCATTTTGTACATATTCGTTTATCATTTCGTGAATTTGTGAAGCTCAAGACTAAATTATAGATTTGCGACTGAGCTAATTGTTGCGACTCAAGACAAATTCTGTTGAGAATCAAACTAGACATTGGCATGAACTCAGAACAAATTAGTGCGACTCCATTCAGTATTATGATTACGACTCAAATTCATTTGTCACAAGAAAGTCTTGGCCACTGGCGATCTGTGGTGCATGCCAAACTCCCTCTAAATTCATTCTGGCGTTGCAATGCAGACAGTAGTCCACATTTTTGGGTCAAAATTTCATCTAATTCTCTCACTTCTATGGTTTGTGTAAGACTAGTACAGGAGTGTTCAGATTTCATTGATGTTTTAAACTTTATCAACTTTCGCACATATTTATTTACATTTTTCATTCTGCTAAATTCTTCATTTTCACTATTTTTTTCTGATGCCTCTTGGAAAGCCAGCGAAAAAGTGTTTCAGTCATACAGAACCATAGATTAGCTGCAATAGAAAAGCAGAGCGGGGAAAGGTTCAGATGTCCTGCTCTGATTAAGAAAATTTTCATTGAACGAAAGCTCAGCAAATATTCCAATTAAGTATGAGCCAAAATCCATACTCGATCTGTTTGGTAACTTAAAGAAACAGAATGGTATGAATCTACATATCAATTTCGGTCTTCCTGATTTTCTAGAGTTATGAACTCAGGACCATTAATCTTTATTACCCTCATCCGCTATGATACACCCCATCAAATCTTTTCATTGTGTAAGGCTTAAATGTCATAAAATTTGCCGGAATTCTACATTGTTTGGCGATTTTCATGCATAGGCCTAAATGTATAAACAGTGTAGAGCAAACGTCATGACAAATACGCCAGCATTGGCAGAATTCATTATTTGGCGGTGTGTCTTGACTAACGGAAAAGTACCCTTAAAAGAGAAACTATAATGGTTTGGCTTACATATTATATCAATTTTCTAGGTCCTCTGTTTTCTAGGAGTTCATTGAGTCAGACCCTTTAATCTTCTCCCTCGGCTCGGTATCGCTATGCTTCGCAGTCAGGTTTTCGTTCTGCAAAACTGTAAGTGAAAGTTCTTGTGCATTGCACTCTATTGAAACCGTACTAAAGTGTTGAGCTGATTACTAGACTCACATCCCATTTGGAGGTTACATAAGGAGGCTAGTTTGGAGCAGATCTCATAAAGTCAATAGCCCTAGTCGAAGGATATAACATCTTTAGAAAAGTCCTGCTATATTAATTATGTATTTATAACATGGAATTATTGTTTTTCTAAAACTTGAATAAATATTTCGCTAATCAGGCTATAGGCTTTTTTGTCGTTTATAAACATCTTACTCTATTCTCCAGACAAAACACATCTTTACAACTCATCAATGAGATTTTCCTTCGTTGTTTTTGATCGGTCCTCACTCTTTACAAATTATAGTCACTTAAATAATTCAAACACTTTGTATATCATAAAAAGAGCTAGGCACTTTTTTCATCATAATTTCTTTAAAACACGTGCAGAATTCGTTATGAGCTTGAGAATTACATTTAAAGCAGAACTTATCAGTGAATTAATCAAGTTTCTCATTATTATTCTGGTTATTAACTTTTCTTACGTTTTTGTTTTAAGAGACAAAATTCTTATCCATTCAATCCGTAAGATTTTAACAGAGTATTCACAGTATACTCATGATTTACGGAGGCAATTCACATGCATAGCATTTGGGTTACCTTCAGTCATGCATCTCTTATATCATCATGATCTTTGCTTTTATTCAGCGAGTATCTCCAACTACATAAAGAATATGAATATCATTTATGGAATACAATCGATAAAATAGATACTCAAAGAAAGTTCTTTTCGTATCAATTGTTCTCAAGTTTCAATCAGTTTCTTTCACAATACAATTTATCAAAAGATCCTATAATGATCTGAAATCCGTATATTTACATATGTCCATTCTTATACGATGTCATAATGTTAAAACTGGATATTGTAGCATTTCCTTCAATTTAATGTTCACATCAATATCAAAACAAGCTCGGCTTCAATATAATCCAGTACCTCTGGGACATACCTCATTTGTCAAAAGTCTTTCACTCATAGACATATGATTTTTTTCCCTACTCCTTTTGTTCCTTCCCAAGTGTCTGTCTCCAGTGCTAAAAAACAGTTCATTTTATTCTAATTGCTCCGTAATTAGGATAATAATGGTGAGAAGAACTTTAATCTGGATAATAATTTGCAGTTTTTTATTCACAAAAGAGGCTTTTGAAATTTACTCTATACTTTTCTGATTTGCCAATTTATAGCTTCTTTTCATTCTCATTTTCAGACATTCATACATGTTATTAAGTATTAAATTGAATTGTAGGAAATTACTTGGTCCCTTAGACATATTGTCTCTTTTATACATTTATACTTTTTTATTTATATTATTGAAAATAGTTTCTTTTTTCAGCAAGCAAAAATAATATAGTTAATTTTTCAGTATTACTGTTTAATTATTTTCTATATCATTAAATTTTTCAATATATACTCTGCAAATTAGATAAAGAATTTTACATTTTTGTAGTGACCTTAAAAGATGGTCAAATATAACTTATAAAAAAGTATTTTGCTATTAAGCATGTATTCTCAAATAGACAAAATTGAATTACAATGCTTAAAATTAATGAAAAATTTTAATTTTAAGATAGAGGGTAAAATAACAGTTCCTCTGTATTCCTAAAATTATTTTTGAAAAAATCATCTTTAAAATATGACTCTGACTTAAAATATAATAACTTAACAATAATAGATTTACCCCAATTAAAGTATTTTTTTTTACGCGTTTAAAAAGGGACGAAATATTTCTTACAGATATTTTATAAATAAATCACGAAAATTTCTATAGACCCTTCAATATTTATGTATTCAAATATTGTTATCTTTTAGCATTTACACGTAAATTTAAACGTTTTGAACTATGTTAATCTTAATCAGAATCGCAAGATGAAAAATATTTTGAAAATGTCTCTCGAAAGAATCTTTATCACGCCTACGTTGACTCATGGTGCTTTTTTAAAACACCACATTTTAGTACAATCGTTAAAGAACTGTATCATTTACATTGATAGGCTGCTTTTAGAAAACTATGTTAATCAATCAAGATCCGCAAGATGAAAAATATTTTTGAGAAAATATATCAAAGAAAATGTTATCGCTAGAATTATCTCGGTGCTTTTTTCAAAACTTTACATTTAATCGTAGTTAAAATAACCTTTTCATGATGGATTTTATAATATTTGTTACTGCAACATATCCCAATCCTTTCTTTCCTACCCTGAAAATTGATCTTTTGCTTAATCACAGTTTAGTGTAATCTCCTGTTGCATCTTTAACCATCGATATTCTACCTTGTCTTACAGACGACAACTAATACTCAGAGAACTCTCGAACAAAACTGCTGGTAAAGAAAGGAAAGATGTGAGAGGAGAATTATTCCAGTATCCTCCGGATGGAAAGAACCAATTTAAGTATAAATGGATCGTTAGTTATCTTCCATCTAACCTTTGTAAAATAACCTTGTGAATGAAATTTTACAAATTCATTATATCAAAGGCATCATAATGCCTTTCATCTATGATTCACAGTTTATTATCTCTTACCGAGGCATCTTTGCTTCCATCGCTATCGGAGTTGTTTCTTGCAGCATTAAGGTGATGTTTTAGAACTGCTGGCCGCTCCTTACACCGCCCTCCTGGGAGGTTCACATGGCCAGCACCCACCTGCTCAGCACTGCCCTGCCACCTCCTTTCTTCAGGCTTTCTCAACCCACTACTTTTTTAATTTAAATACTGCACTTGAAGAATCGTAGACAGACCTCCCGACCATAGTAGATTTGCATATTGCTTTCCCCTGGTGTAGTTCGCTAAAACCTCTTTCAATAAACTTCATCGGTTGTAATGTTTTTGTATAAATTGTTCCACGAATTTACAAATAAAAGTCTTCAGATAATTCATATAGGAAACACTGATGTCTGAATGTAATAATCAAGTTTTACAACCGCCATTTTCAGACGAAAATCAAGAAAAATTGTATACGAATGTAGCATGTTGGAGAAGTGTTTTTCTATTTTGTTCTTGAAAATGAGGGTGGGCTCAGGCGACCATGACTGTTAAATCTAGGCAATCATAACTCTTCAATTAAAATATCCGAAATCAAACAAGGTGGACACTGCACGTTAATACTGTCAGAGCTTTTTCCCCACAGAAAATGTACGGTTGGAAAGGATTTTTTTCGATTTCCAAAACTGGGGGGAGGAGCAGGCGACCCTTTAGGCTATCTAAACGTCATGTAGCACTTTCATAGGCCAAAAGATTGTCACAAATCAGTCAGGTATTTGAGGCTGGCCGGGTCAGTGAAAAAATTTTTACCAAATTATTTTAAATATACAGGTAATTTCAAACTTTAAGAGGTGAGTAGAAATAAGCTTATTTTTTTGCTTAGGGAAATATGAATAATATGTAGAGACTGAGACACCCATGCATGCAGAACAGTAAAGCCAGTACTCTTTAAAGGTAATTTTCAGATAACAAAATAAAATATGGAAATATTGGTTATTTAAACTGTATTTAAAATGCACAAAAAAATTAATATTTGTCAAATAAATTATTTTCGATAGAAAGGATAATCATTTCATTAGGTTCTCTTCAGACGATATTTTTTGAAGCACTACTCGTTTCGGGACAGATCAGACATACTGACACTATTTAAACTGATGCAGGAAGTTCAAAATGTTACTAAAAGGTGCAAAGACATACAGGGAGTATTTTATTGTTTGAAACAAAGGCTCATTTTAACTTTCTTGGAAGCGTTACTCGTTTCTAAGCTAATGAGACGTCACTGATACGGTTGAAACTGATATTTTAAAGTTATTATAAATAAAGAGAATACTGAATATTTTCAGTATTCTCAACAAATGCCAATTCATTTTAATAACTTTTATGGTTAAGCTGTAAGTTACGCTCTATGTAGTGACACTAAATCGACAACTGTAATGAGAGAAAGGAGGCTGGAAACGTCATTCAACTGTTATGAAGATAGACTTTCCATAAACTTTTCTCGACAATGTATTTTATGTCCCTCTCCTCCTTCTAAAATAGCATTTAAAGCTTTTCTCTTTAAGAACTGATTTTCAAACCCCTTTGGAAAACATTACAATATACTAAATATGCATTCAAAAGAAATTATACAAAGTACTTGATGAATCTGTTGCTTGGGAGACTGGAAAACAAGGAAAAAAGGACCATTGGGAGATTTAATTCTTAGAAAGGAAAGACAATACAAATGTTTCTTCCAAAAGAAAAGGACTCAAATTTATGAAGTTTAAGGATAATTCTTGTGCTTTTTTAAAGCAAAAGTTAAAATTGGTTCTATACATTTTCTGCTTTACCAGAAATAGGACGTTTTCTGCTAATTGCTATGTTGCTTTGTTTTTATCCACGACACATTCATTATTTTCATCTACCTCTTGGATTCAAGGTTCAGGATTTTTCTTAGATGCATTTATAGTAATGCTTAAATGTTTTTTTGACGTCTCAGTTTTTCAACAAATAGCCACGAAGCCAACCAAATTATACGAATATAAACAAGTTAAGTGAAGCATTAATATTGAAATTTGGAAGCAAATACTTTGAATATATTAAAGGTAAATATATATATTTTGTAATAAATAATTCTTTAACGCGTATTCGAAATATAGCATAATTTTCTTTCACGCTTCGTCAGTCAGATATATGAGGCAACAGATGAAAAATCGAAGTTAAATACCGTTAGATTCAGAAGATATCGGCATTTCTGGCGAAGAATTTCGGTTGCACTCTAAAGCTCAGTGGTGAGGTTTCACAAATTGATATTTTTGAACTTGAATCTTGGTTACAAACTCTGCATATTATAAGAATAAAACATGCAGGAAAATTTGGATTAAGAAAACTTTTACTATCTTCTATCTCGTGCTAATTTTGGAAAATGCATGTAAATATTGCGCACATCAACAAAACCATTAGTGAAAGTTTCAAATCATTATCAGCTTTCATAAGGTAGACAAGAAATCCACTTCTTCTTCTCAATTTCTGGTCAGTCCCTAAATGCCCTCGTGACCGAATCTTCACTGTACATGTTCAAGCATCCTGTTACAGGAGTCAAAGTTCAACAAAAAAAAAAAATAATTAAAGCCTTTCAGGAGTATATTTAAAAAAGTGTTTGAATCTAAAATGCTCACATTATTTTTATCACTTATATATCAATTTAAATAATTCAGCTTTTAGCACAGAATTAACATGAAAATGAGTACTCCAGTCTCCAAACTACTACCCACTTTGACTTCAAGTAATTTATGCATTTCAACGAATTTGAGGTTCCCCAGACCCACATATAAATTTGGAATTTGATCTGATCACTAACAAGCAATTCTCCATCTACTTGGAAATCCCTATCATAGTACTGTGGTCATCGCTACTTCCAGAAAGAAAATGTAGAAAAAAATCGATGAATTATTCTATAAACACAATAAACTCATCCCGACTAGACTTCAGCCTCAGAGCACAATGATGATTAATAATTTCATCAGGCTTCATATATTATTCTCTGTGTCTAGTTTAGTCATTAAAATCTCATTTCATTCTTTAAACTGGCATTCGTCTGATTTCAAAATAAAGCATCTCTGGTAAAATCAAAACTGGATGAACTCAGTCAAACCATTGAGTGAGTTAATTGCTTACATTTAAATACAGTAATAGGCTTGTTGCTACCTTTAAAAAACTTCTGGACTATTTCAATTTAAACTTTCCCGGCTCATTTGTTGTGAAATAGTCATTTCTATTACATGAATTTTCTTTGTATTCAAGTTTTCAAGCCATTGTTGATTCAGTGGATTTGGAAGGCTCAATAATCCAACAGAGGAGTTGCTGGTTTCTATTTTTTAGCGCAGAGCAAACATCCAAATCAGTTGCGTTAAAATTTTAAAATTCGTTCGGTTGCAACTGTAGATTATTTTTTAAAGAAAGGAACATTATTACTTTAGATACATTGAGCAACAACTAAGAGGTATTTCCTGTTATATATAGAAAACACAACCATCTTAAGTTAGATTATATCAGAATTGATTTTAATTTTCATTAAATTGGTTATTTACAGGGTTTATTTAAGAAAATTTAAAGCGCATTTTTTTTCTAACAAACATTAAAATATTTTTTTGGTATTGAATATTTTTGGAGAAGAAATTTATTTGAAACATTTGTTTAATTAATTAAATCCATTGGTAAATTAATTAATAGATTAAAGGCACTTCATTAGGGTTTTGAAGCAAACTTTGAATCATCTATGTTTTAGTTTTGTTGAAAAATTGGTGAAAACTTTTAAGAGCCTTCGATTCATCGTTAAGTATCCGGCACAATACTATCTCAAAATAATACTAATAATAATGAATTAGTTTAATTGTGAAAACTATATTATGTGGTAAAAAGTTTTTGATATGTGTTTTCTGAAGTTATTTAAGATAGCAGATCTAAACAGATGTTGCAAATTAAGTTTTTCTTTGTACATTTAAAAATTGATGAATTTGGTTGTAAGCATACTTCTACAGCCTTAGAAAATATGAGTTTTGTTACCTTTGAAGCCTGTTCCAAGTCCCGTAGTAAAAAAGGGGTGCACAAAGGGTAAAATTGAACAGTGGCCTCATTCCTGAATGAAATCAAAGACGAAATTAGGGGTTTTATCGAAATCTTCTTATCTACAGATCTAGAAAGTATATTAATTAACAGCAACACCCTTCTACAACAGTGTAGAAGACGAAAAAATGAAACTTGAAATTTGGTTCCTTTTCTATACAGTTGCAAATTAAAGGTAATAAATGTTGCAAATAACATTGAAAAAGTAAGTGTTTATGTCTTCTTCCTCTAGAGTGTCTTAACCAAACTGTCTTTTCAGTTTTCTTAGGTCCTCACCAGTGATCACTGTTCCCAATTACTGCTGTCCCAATTTCCCCACGATGACTCTATATTCTGCAAAGTGGAGGGTGCTTCCTCTCTAGAGTGCCTTAACCAAAACACATGCCCATGAAACTCTCTGCGCTTTGTATTCACCGTTCCCAAATTACTCACTTATTCAATTTCCCAATGACTCTATTCACCGCAAAGTAGAAATTGTTCGTCTGCTTCCTCTAGAGTGCCTTAACCAAAGCACATGCTTATCAGAGCTCTCTGCGCTTTGTAGTCACCGTTCCCAATTACTACTTGTTCCCAATTTCCCCGATGACTCTATATTCACCGCAAAAGTAGGAAGACGTCTTCTTCCTCCAGAGCAGGGGTTTCCCAACACATGGTACGCGTACCCTGGGAATACGCGAAATCAAAAGTGGTTAATGGAAGCAAAAAACATGAGATTAAAGTTAGAAAAATGTGTTTCTCCCAATGCTGCTATAATAACTATACCACTTCACGGAGATTATGTTTTTTAGCGTTAAGACAGATTACAATACTAGTTTCAGTTTCTTTGGCGTTATTACTATTGTAAAATGGAATAAATGTAAAATCAAAAATATGTTCTGCAAATATGTCAATTCAAAGTAATTTCACTTTTAAGCTAACATACTTACATTATTGATACAAAACTTCTTTGCATGCCTGGATGGGTCTGGGAGTTGGATGAAATGGCGGTGCGAAGACAAAAGAATAATGAAAGGGTACGCGAGGAAAGTTTGGAACCTGCTCTAGAGTGAAAATGTGA
>BGPR01006980.1:0-75127 GCA_013235015.1 Araneus ventricosus
CATAATCTACATTAATGCACGCATTCAAAATTTTGAAAATAAGGTTTGAATAAAATTATTCTTACCCTGTTCTGTTGCCTGGATATCGTGCAGTTGTTCTCTCGGTTGCAGCAGTCATTGTAAATCTGAAGCAAAACAATTTTTGCATATTCATGAAAACAATTAAATACGTTATTTTATCTTTTTCCAGTTTAGTTGCATTTCATTTCAGGAATAGACTGT
Organism: Araneus ventricosus; assembly: GCA_013235015.1. Classification (NCBI taxonomy): domain Eukaryota; kingdom Metazoa; phylum Arthropoda; class Arachnida; order Araneae; family Araneidae; genus Araneus; species Araneus ventricosus. The sequence continues at coordinate 223 of BGPR01006980.1, forward strand.
AAATTTGTATTGCTTCGCACTTAATGTTTCATAGTTAAAAACTTAGTTTTATATTCATTAAGATTCAAGCAATTGAACAGGATGTCCGAGAATTGTGGGACACAATTCAAAAATTAATTTTAAAGAAACTTAATAATGTTACAACTTCGGTTTTTTTAAAATGAGAGAGCAAATAATTTTAGGTAAAGCGGCGTTACGGCGTTCTGACTATAAATTTGCTACAGCGACAGAATCCTGTAAGCAATGGCTACCAATCGGCAGAAGACAATGCGAGATTTTTTTTTCCTTTTTTAGTTTTTCTTGAATATCTCAAAAAATATTGAATTTTCACACTACATGTGAATTAACAAATTAAAGAGCGTAATATTCCCTACATATGCATGCTTTTATTCTTCTTCTAGCTTTAATATTTTCGCAGATAATGGCTCTCAGAAATGAGAGATTTTCAATAATTTACGACCACCTATACCACCGTAACGGAGCGTTTCCTATCTGAAAAAAAAAACTTCTTGAAATGCGCTCTCATTTAAAAAAAACCCGAAGTTGTAACATTATTAGGGTTTTTTTATTAATTTTTGAAATGTATCCCACACCCTGTATTTAATGGTGTAATATATTAAAAGGTTGTTGGAGGTCCCTGGCGCTAAATTCTTGTGGGTTCTCTGAAAATATTATGTATGTGCACCGTATGAAATGGATGGAAATCATATATGAATGGTTCTTTATTTCCGATATGGATATTACCTGAATTAGATAATTCGAGGCAGGAAATGGATTAGTCTTATATACTGAACTGATTCGTAAATACTAATGATTACTGACATATTTGATAATCATTGAAAACTAGCTGTTACCCGCGACTTCGTGCGCGAAAAATTTGAATTATTCTTTTTTTTAATTCACGAATGTAAATGTTTTGTTGCATTTTGAAAGAGGAAAGTAAAAGTTCTGACTGTTGATAATAATTAATTGGACGGCTGATGGGGTGTACTGTACATGTATGCTGATATAGTTATGTGAATTGTTTATCTATGCTAATATACTTTTGTATACCACGTTATTTGCACGGATGTAGAGGTTGTGTGGGCTGTACACACGTGAACAGACCACATATAGTTGCCCATGGGAAAAATATGGATTTTCCAAATGTACGCCTGCCACTTTCAGTGTCTGGCCCTGAACCTCGCAAATGATATTTTTACAGGGATTTGTTACCTTTTGAATTGAGATGATAAATCCTTCTGTGTTATCGGAAGGCGTGGAATTAAAACACTCTCTCTTCTCCCTATATCAGTCGTAACAGTAGCTTTCACGACGTTTGTACCTAGGTGTGTAATTTGTAACCGTGTACCATTGCGCAGTCTCGGTATATCGAGGTTACGTATTAGTAGTACTAGCGCACCGACTATCAATCTAGGCTTATCGGAAGGTGCCCCTGACAATTCTAAGATCTTGAAGAGCTCTACAGAATATGATGCTCCTTGTTAATGCCCATTACCGTATCTACAGAAGGATATTCTGTAATGTCTCACTGTGAAAATTAAACAAAACATCGAGAGAATAATTCACTAACGTCATTGGATCACTGTGTAACCGTATTAAAAGCTGTAAATGCCATCACAACAGGAAACCGGAAGTGTAAAGTCTCCTTTGTTCTCCTTTGTCTCAAAGAAAGCAATATTTTCTTATATTAACTTTAACACTGGAAAAAGTCCTCGCGCGAAACAGTAATTTGGCTTGAATTTATTTCTATAAGAATAAAAAGTATTGTTAGAAATTAAGTTAAAAAATATTTTTAAACCTTTATAGCAATCGGAGAAAACATTTCATCGCAATGGAATTAATAGCATTAAGAAGATCATTTTCTGGTCTTTAAAATGGCATAAAAATAATTGTTGTCTAATAAAGATTTCAGAAGTTAATGGCAAAAAACGTCTAAGCATTAGGCTTAAAAGAGGCTAATGTTCGTTATTTAATTAAATATCTTAAGAACTAATTAACTCTGAAAGTTGAAAATAACATCTTTGACCTAAAAATATGCTCTAGAATGCCGTGTGTAAATTTCACGTCTCTACCGTTCACCGTTTAGGAGGACTTCTTGTGACCGACCTATCGACCGACAGACAGACAGATACATGTAAATTCTGCCTTATTTTATGGACTTATAAACATAAGCAAAATTTTCAGAAATAAAGGTAAATTAGCTCAAAGTCTAACCATTTCCTAGCAACTGAGTAGCTATAAATTTGCGTCATTTCAAAATCGTCTGCACGTAGAACTTTAAAAAATTAATAAAAAATGAAGAAAAAATATCACAGAAAATAATTTGGTATCATTGAAAAGGTACAATTTTTAACTTTAAGATGGTATAAAAATAATTTTTATCGGACAATTTGTTCCGAAGTTACAGCGGAAAAAAGGATTACGTGATAGTTGATTTTAAATATAATTTATTCCACATGTTTTCGCATTCCTGAAGGATCACGTGATAGTTGATTTTAAAAATAATTTATTCCACATGTTTTCGCATTCCTGAAGGATCACGTGACAGTTGATTGAAAAATAAAATAAACTTCATCGCGAATCGCGGAGTCAATGGGCTTTCTTTGTTAACTAATTTTAATCTGTAGTCAAAAATAATTAATTTAACGTGATTTCACCTAGCCTGTGTCCGTTCTTGGGTTTCAAGCTACAACTCTGCCAATTTTCATCCAAATCGGTTTGGTAGTTTGGTCGTGAAAGCTTAACAAACAGAGAGAGAGACAGACAGACAGACACACTTTCGCATTTATTATATTATTAAGGATTAAGGATAAAGGCTCATCTTTCAATCTAATGATTGAAATTATAGCTTCGTAAGAAAGTGTAAACAGGAAATGAATATGAAGAGGTTCGAGAAAAACTAAATTCATCACTATCATTCATCATCAAAATCATCATTTCCCTTTCGACCTGTGGGCCCCTGGCCCGCGCCTAGTGCACCTTACCTTTAATCCGCCCCTGGGTATATGTAGCAATGGTATGGTATTTAATAGTATGATATATGGTATATGTGACAATTATAAAACTTTAACGAAATAACTTTCTCAGATGAGCAAATGAAGAGTATCAGCGTCGAAAAAGAATCGGACAAATCTATGCTTTTATTCCGAAATCCATCTATCAACAATACATATTTTGCTCACGCAAGCACAATTATCTGAAGATTGCATCTATTTCGTGCAGCTTACTTTCCAGTCTCATTACATTTCAAATTCAAAATATTTCCTTTAGATTTCTACCAGGTTATAATTTTGGTTGTTTAAATTATGATTAAAACAACATTATTTCGAAAAAATTTAGCTTAAATTATAAATCTAATTAAATTATAAAAAATTAGAAATTAAGATTGGAAAATTACAAATTAAACAAAAGAATTAACAATAAATTAATCTGCTAAGTTAATTAATTTCAGATTACTTACTATTGTAATTTTAAATAAAGAAATGTATTTTTTTTTCAAAAATGAAAGCAGTGGCGGCCCGTCAGCTCAGAAACAAGCAGTGCTGCAAAAGTTTTATAGACCTAAGTTGTAGGAAATTATGTGCTGATTATTTTGGTATATAATGATAATATACTAAAAATTGATAGTTTTGGAGTTATAAGCAAAAAAAACCAGAGAAACGGTTTTTTTATGTTTTTTGGCTATAGCTAAAATTCCAACAAAAATTATTGGTGGCAAACCTCAGAATTTTAATCAACATCCGAAAAAATATTAAAAAAAGCAAAAATTTACAACTCCTCCAGATTTGGATTTTAAAAAAACGACTTAACGACTGAACTGCTGAGAAAAAGCGAAAAAGAGCCAAATGAGAAAGTCGCGCGAAATGAGAGCTGAAAAAAATTCAGCTCGAATGAATGCAATTTCAAGCAGAGAAAGGGTTGCTTTTCTCCCGCTCCGCGTTGCTCTTTGCGTTAATATCGGATCCGGAGGTGCAAAACTTGATGCAGTTCTGGTCTGTCTCTCTCTTAATTTTTGACTGATTTTCCGTCTTCTTTTTTACATTTTTTTATTACTTTTTGCCATTTTCGTTGATCACTGAATTCTCAAAGTGGAAAAGTAAGCCAATTAGAATAAAAATGAAAATACAATCTTTTAAAATAATTTCAGGGGGGGCTGCAGCTCTTATGGACGAGCCGCCACTGAATAGAAGCTGCTTTTATTACTTACTGCATATTGCAACTTTCGACAAAGTCAGATGACGTCATTATTTTCAATTCTGCGTTTGTGCTATCAAATTTCTCTTTTGTTATCGTAATCTTTCTATTATTCGTGATATCAGCGGTATTGCAAATTTAAAACTCGCTCCTTTTACTTTCAGAAGTTTATTTCAAATCTTCGAAGAAACTGATAAAGCGAAAGATGTATTGCTATCGATAGCAGCAACTCTACACTTGACTTTATAACTACCGATTTTTGAAGGTCTTTCGTGTCTTAAAACTGGCAATTAAAAATATCGTTAACGTTTGTCTCGTGTATTTGCCTTTAGACTGGATAAAAATGAGCTGAAAATATAACTTTATGATGTTTTATGGAAGTTGGTCTTCCTATTTAAAAATGTTACTATTTCCTTAATTGTGAGAGAAAGTAATAAGTATAAAGAAATGCATTCAAGTTTACTCACCTGCGGTGGAATTATATCACGGATACATTCGATAACATAGGAGGATTCCTGACTCACACCTAAAGAGAATAAAGACATAAAAACTTTCAATTTTACAGAAGAAAATAAGCTAGAACATTTTACTTCTCAAAATAAAAGTAATATTCATTAATAACATTTATTAATAATCAAAATAATTTGATACAAAATCCACGAGAGTGAAAAGAAATTGAATAGTATTTTTGTCATTCTTCAGAACAATTGCGTATTTTCCCCAATATTTTTCAAAATTAAACGCTTGAGCTAACATTCAGATGCAGAATTAAATTTATTTTTTAATGCCTTGGCTCAGCACAATTCCTGATACTTTCATGAATCAAAAATAAAAATTTCGTTATATAATTTATCATATAACACTAAATGCACAAACTATTTTCTTAATTACTTAAAAGAACAAACTAGATTATAACAAAATTTTGATACTGATGCATTTCATTGCGTCAATATCTGTAGATCTAACTTTGCGCAGTCTTCTAACTCTTTTTCGGAAGCAGTTGCAAGATCTGAAATCGAAGGCAGGCTTTGCCGATATCGTTCTCTGTAACAAATTTAACGAATATACAATAATTTTTTAGGTATTGTATGAAAAAGTATCTTCAGACAATAGTTTCAGCTAAAAAAATATGATCCAAAAGTTTTGAATCCTAAAAGTTTGAGAAAGACTTGGTTAGATAGTTTTATTTTCAGGTATGAAACTACTAATATATATTAATGTGATGGTCTAAAAGTGAAGTTAAATTATGTTCATGCTGTATTCTAGCTTTTGATGTGTGTTTCTGTGCAATGTGTGAGGGTAACTCAGTAGACATTTTGAGATGATTAAAGAAATTACACTGTTAGATTTAAAGCTTGTAATCTAAATGATACATGAAAAGTGTTGATTTGATCTAGGTGGGCCCATACTATCATGTTTCACGTATGAAATTCAGATATAATCTTTCACTAATGAGTGATATGTAACCAAGATGTTAGTCAAACCTGATAAGTCAACATGTGTTTTTATTTTAAGTCTTCATGTCTTTGTATTCATTGATGTATGTATTTTCCTCCTGGACCAATCTGTGATTGTTTGGAATCTAGGGTAAATTGCGGAATTTAATTTTTTTTCAAAACTATTATATATAAATAAGCAATGTACTGAAGTCTAAAGTGTAAATTAAGTGTTGGATTTCTTTGTGTAAAGTAAAATCACGATAAAAAGTGTTGTTATGAAGAACTTCCGTTTAATTTCGTACCTCTGGTTTATTTGTTCAAAACTTTCCTTCTGTTCTTACACAATTGTAAATCATTACTGATCTTTCTTGGAACATTTTTATTACAACAGAAATAAACTGGTTGTATTTTTAAGAATGTATAAATTAAGGGCAAATTCGAATGCTAGCTATGATTCTTGGGTTCGGTACCATAATCTCTCTCTCCCTCTCTTCTCTTGTTTGTTAATTAATTAGGAGGAAACTTTTCTGCCTATGTGCTTCGAGAGATGAATATCAAGAATTTTAAGCTTTAAGTATGAAACACCTTTTCAGGTGACAAAGAAACTTTTGTCTGAATCAAAACTACTATCTTACCAGTTCTTCAGCCAAAGTATGTGAATTAAACTAGTTGGCATGATTAAGATTAGCAACGAAAATACTTTTGCCTGAATCAGACTGTTCTCTTAGTCATTCAACCAAATTCATGTAATAAGCTTGTTGGCATCAGGGGTGTAGTGGAGACAGAACGCACCGGAAAGCAGTTCCAGCCCAGCTTTTTTCACAAGAAATAAATAACAAAAAATTGGTAAAACGTCCTTAAAACAGAGCAGATTTTGTCACCCAGGTTACAGAGCTCTGGAACTGCTTTTAGAGCGTCCCGGCACTGCTAATTTTGCAACTACACCACTGATTAGTATGATTAAAATTAGCAACTAAAATAATTGAAGAATCGATACAAACCTCTGACTCCTTGCCCTTGGAGTAAAGCCAGCAAAGTGACAGATGTCACAACATTGATTTCCCAATACATCATGATCTCAATCGGACAATCTCATTTGAATTTTGAGTTCTGGACGGTAATGTTTAACTCTGAGTTCCATAAGCCCTGTTTCGTACGGGACTTTGATGAACCAATCAGAACCAGATTAGTATTTGCCTCGTTTTATAGAAACGATATAACAACGGAAAGGAAAGCAGTTAATTACACTTGACCATGAGTTCCACAAAGCAAGCCATTCAAACGAAAGAGGAATCAGCGTCGCTCATTGTAATTTCAAATGTAAACTACCTTTGTCGTTTCATGTTCTCGAAACGAGAATAAAAGCATCTGGAAAATTTCTATGAGAAGAATGTTTCGCTTTGTTTCATTAGCTGGTAAAAAACACAGATTTGTCTAGAGCTGTTCGGTCAAGTGGCAATTTAGTAATCTTCTTTTGTGGCATATTGTAGAAAAGTACTGGAAATTTCCAACAAATTGCATGAGTTTCCTGTTTATAATTTTAGTGTTCTAAGCATGAAGAATAAATGCAGACTCGCTGCATTATTAACTTTAATTTAGTAATTTACTGTAATCACGTGATAAATAAGCTTCTAATGATCTCGTCAGCGTTATTTTGCAAATGATATATACAAAATAGCATTTCAATATAGGGTCCATTTAATAGCATTGAATATCCCATCTTCAAATCAATTTTTCTTATTTTCAAAATTTAAAATATATACATGTTAGTCTAAAACTCGGTTATAGACTTACTCTTTCTTTTGTGGAGAAAGGGCATAATCATCGTAAATTAAGCATTCAGGGATTATAGATTAATTTTGAAGAAAACTAAAGCAATTTTTATCAGCTGAGAATTATTAATAAAGTCAGTCAATAAATGAATCGATTGATGTTAAAAAGGGACTTCTGCATTCTCGGAGGAAATTATACACTTTTATTTTTGTTTTTAATTTCATGAAGGTAAATGCACCTTTGATGTAAAAACGGGGTTTCTACCATTCACAGCCACGTTTTGTTACAGCATCAGAGTTTCCATATGATGTTAGAAGAAGGCTTCTTCGCTGAAGAGCCCTTTTAACATCAATATAGAAGTTCTCTGCTAAATGAAAGAAGTCCCCTTCTTACATCAATTCATTCAAATGTGACAAACACTGTTAGGCGACTGAATAGAATATCCCAATTCATCTTCATAGTGATATAAGTTATTATATATTTTTATCCCTTTTTCCTTTATATTATTTCGGTAGAGAAATCCATATTATTATAGCACTTTTGCTCTGGCACTTGTTAATTTGAAGAGAAATATTCGTGTTCAGTGAAATCGTATATTAACAATTTCAATTAATAAAGAAGATCATATGAGCGATCATGCTTTTTCCGTCTGGAATAAGGTCGAGTCTTACAACGCGCTTTTTAATAATACTCTAATTAAACCTGAAGCTCAAAATACTGTCTAATGTCTTTTCCTGAATTTCATTTTATGATTAAAATTATCCTGTTCTAAAAACTTATATATGTGGGATTCCTCCCACACACCGTCAAGAATGCCGTCTCGAACCGTAATTTAGAACCAGCGATTGGCAACACTCTATGAGCAGACGTCATGTGACACGGCGGATCTCTTCTCTTGCTAGACAGAATTGAGCCCGCTTTTGCGAGCAACAGATTTGGTTCGATTGAGCAATGGATTGCGATGCCTGAACTGCCGTGATGATTGGCTAACTTAATTTGATGTAAAAGGGCAGTAACCGCCCTCTTAATTCTTTTATTTTATCTCTTTCCTTTTATGTTCGTCTCGTCTAAATGTTTGTGTTCGTCTTGTCCATTAAATTTCTACAATAACAGGACTGTGTCCTCACCTGTCTACGAAACTGCATACTTCACCTCTCACGGGACCTAGGCTTCAGTACTACATATACACTATATGTTCAAAAGTATCCGGACACTTTCAGATTTTCACATTTTTTAGAATTTTTCCGGAAGGGTTTCACTGACTACCTTTAAACTTCGACCATGTAAAGAATAGACTGTCACTCACATTTTACATTAAAGATTCGGTCCTGAGGGCAATTAGGGGACCGTCTACAAACTGATGAAGACAAAAACTGTTTTGGCCCACCACGCTTTACAGAATACTGATAACAAGATGAAACTTTCATGCATTTTTTAGAGTTCTTATAAATTGCAATTTTAGCAAAATCAACCACCCATTTTCCTACAATATCCTTAAGGTTTTAATTCATAATTTTGTACAAGCTTCAAATTAATTTATGAACGTATCAAAATGGCTGATCCGAAGGTGTCCTCATTTGGGGACACCGCCCGCTTACGACGTCTGTTACGTCGCCTCAATTCTGTGTTTGAAAGGTGCAGATTGATACTTTGCAGAGAAGCGTGCGATGCTCATTCTGTTTTCGAGGGGAGTTTTGTTTATTTATCTTCCGATTCGGGAGAAAGAACACCCATGTTTAATTTTTAATTAATATTTGTATTAAATTGGAATGGTTCTTATTTTCATCATTTTTATACATTGGATTTAGTTTTGAATTTTTGTAGTAGATATATAAAATTTCATATTTTTAATATTTTAAATGATTTAAATTACTTATAACATGAATAAAAATGTTTATAAACCTAAAATATTCATAATTACTGCTATCGTCATAAGGAATTTACGCAAGTACCTCTGAAGATTTTCTTACGCAGCTATTGCTCTAGATGGGCGGTGTCCTCAAACGAGGACACCACTCTCCGCGGAAGGAGGCAAGTTAAAAAAATTTTTTACTGTAAAATCTATGTCTAGACAACCGATTTATCACATTCATTATGTTTTTTCATTATATTTCAAAAACTTTAATGACCCGCGCCGGAAAGGGTTAATACAAAATAATAACAAAATTTTCGAGAATTTTCATGAAAACGTCGATTTTAGGGTAGGCACATACCCGAGTCATAACTAATCTTTAACTTAATAACTGTAGACTGAAATATATGTAATACAAAGTACTCAATTTTGTACACAAAGCAAGCCCTTCCAATGATTCGAGCGAATCAGGTGACTCCGTGGTTTAGTCTTAAACATCAGCATTAGCAAACCTCTTTTACTAATTTTTTTTTCATTTCAGAGATTAACTTTAGTTAAACTGAGCCTTTCTACGCTTTATCTATGGTCAGTTTCTTTGTTAAACTTCATGACATTGTGTTAATATTAAAGACTCCAGGATACGTATCTTTTCCAGTTTTTAAAGAATCTTTTACTAACCAGCCCATAATTTGCCTTTATTCCCAATTAATTCTCTAAAAATAACAATTAAGTGAATAAAATAGCATAAAACTATATTTTTGATTTTGTCTTGGACATGTTCAAGATATTATACCACGGAATTTTAACATCTAAAATAAGTCACACTCAAACTTAGAAAAATTATCAAAACATGAAAATGGCACTAACTTTTTATTTATGTTTTAGGGATACTTTGGCATAATTATCATTTTTTCCAGGTCATTTTTCGATATCACAGAAATAATAAAAAGAGGAAAAGAAAAAAGAATTACAGATAAAAAAAATTCAGTACGAGACTTCATGGAATTCCTTTTTGTTGAAATTAGGAAGGAAAAAAATCGTTTGAAGATTACAACTAGAGCTTTCTCTTGCTTCTTCTAAATGTGACCCAAAAAAGAGGTCTGGTCATCTAACAAGATTATCAAAATTGGAAAGACGCCATTTAGTTCGAGAAGCCTTTTATTTAACAGAAATATATCTTCATTTATTTTTCACTATATTGAAAATAAGACTGATTTTGAATGTACTTGGCACGCACCTTAAAAAATCATACTCATAAAATAAAAGAAGTCCACGTCTCAGCTAACAAAAAATAAGGAAAAGCGTTTTGAATTTGATATCTTGGACGGTACTGTAAATAGAACTGCATATTAAAGACAATCTTAAGGACAATTTTGTTTCATGTTGTTCTTATTTCATGTTATAGCGAAAAATGAAAAAGATATTTAAAAGCGTCATGACCCAGATTGCGGCATACATTACTGGCGAACATTAAGCAAAGAGACTTATTTAAAAAATGATAATACAGTAGAACCCCGCTAATCCGAACTGATTGGGACCGGTGCACAAAAAATTCGGATTACCCGAAATTCCGATAAAAATAGAAAAGAAAAAGATGTGTGCTGAAAAAACTGTACGTCATAAGTACTCAGTACTACTATCTCTTGAATTCTTTTATTCAAAAGCATTAGAAAGAGAATATGTCTTCCCTTTTCATCATAATATTGGATGTGCTACTGTATGAAGTGACCTTGTCGTACTACGAATTGCATTAGTTTCTTCAATGTGTACAAAATTATGCATGCTGAAAAACTACTTTTTTGTGTTTAGTATGTATATCTAAATCTTTTCAGGTTTTCAGGTAATCTTTTCAATTACATATAATTTTCGAAAATAAAATCGGTTCGGATTAACTGGAATTTCGGATTAGCAGGGTTCGAATTAGAGGGTTTCTACTGTAGTAACTTTATTAAAACATCGTTTACAATGTGGACCCTCTTGCTTCCTGGATTTTCTAGGAATAGAAATGACAATGTATTAATTTAGAACATGCAAAATCATTTACTACCAACTACCTAGAAATTAAAACTCGAGTTAAATGCTCATGAAAGTCTTTTAAAATAGCTTTCACGGATACTTTAAATGAACCTTTAACTGTGGAGTTAAAAAAACACACAAATATTTATGTGTTTGTCCTTAATTATTAACAATCATGCTTATTCTGCTTTTAGATAGGCTGATTCAGTGGCGGCTCGTGAGCTCAGAAATGAGGAGGGCTGCAGGATAATATTTATCAAGAGGACGCATTTTAAAAAAGATACTTTATCTTTCAGTAGGCCAAATTTTTTAATTCCAAAGCCAGATATGAAATTACCTGCTTTTCAAACAAATTACATAACCAGCATATGACATTTACTACTGGTTTTACTAACAGAAAGTTAAGTGAATGTTGATGTGATGATTCTGCTGAAGAAAAAAAAATCAGAGCTCCAAATACACACTTCGTTCCTCGCCCACTTCACTCGATAACACTCTTCCCAAAATGAATATCTTCTTCAAAAGAAATCTAGCTTTCGATCAAGAGAAAGCAAATAATCAACCAGATGTGTTTCTGCCGACGCAAAACAAACCAGAAACAAAAACCCATAAACAGCAAATGAGATTGCCATTTGTGTGGGAATGAGGAAAAAAGAAAAATACAGTATACTCTCTATTATCCGTGCTCATTCCGGACTCACAAAAAAATTAAAGAGAAACATTTTCACGCTTATCATGTATGTAAAATCGATGTTGATGTTCGATCGAGAGGTTTATTTCGCGAAACTAGTGAGCCGTGACGGCGGAGGCTAAAGAACATATTTTTCCCCTTCCTCCAGGTGCAATCTCTACCGATTCAACCCCTAATTTTCCGAAAAATGAATCATCCACTTGCTGCTAGCTCATTCTCGTACGAACAAGCTTTTCCCTGTCACGTCATTCTTTAACTTCTTCGTCTTCTTTCACTTTCGCACGTGTTCCTTTAATTTTTGCGTCTTGTTTATTGTCAGTTAGTAGCGTGAGATTTTTACTGGTAAAAATGAGTGGTGTGAAACGAAAACGAAACGTTTTAAATGTTAAACAAAAATTTGATAATGGAGAATCAACTAGTACTGATGCAGAAGATGTAATAAATGAGGGAAATACAATTTCTCTTTCTGCTGTTCTACAATCTGTGGAAACTTTGTTAGATTATATGGAACAAAGAGGATTTGATTACGGTGACATTACTGCGGTTCGTAAAATATGTGTCGATATACGACAAGGGATGAACAAAGAAAATTACCGATTTTTCAAAGCAGTAAATGTTAAAAGGAAAATTCGAAGTTTGTTGTTATACAGCATGCAAATGTAAGTAATTTTTATATTTTTGTACTGATGTTGATTTTTTTTTTCTTTAATAAAAAGGAGTTTTAGGATTATCCGTGTTTTTCTGTTGTCCTTGCGATCCCTCCCGGTGATTAACCCGGATAATCGGGAGTACACTGTATTATGATTTCAATTAAAACGAATATCGTGGCTTTTTCTTAATTTAACTAGAAGATTTGTGCCCCTCTAAGACGGGCTTTTAGCTAGGCAACAATATCTCAGATCTGATTGTCACATATTTACTAACGAAAGTTGTAGTAGAAAATCTGATGCGCATTTGCCGAGTGCTTCAGAAATAAAAAAAAGCATGAAAAACAGAACCGATGAAACAATTGACACTAACTTTCGTTCTGTTAATAACTTTAGTTGCAACAATTACTTTCTTTTTGTCAGAGTAAAAATAATGCAAAATCCATTAACAGAATAAAAATGCATTACCTAATACAAAATAAAGAAAATGCCAAAAGAAAATATTAGCAAAAGCATGCACCACAAATTAAAATCTTTAAATAGAGGGAGCCTTTTTAAATACGAAAAAGAAAGAACCCTTTTAACAAAAACGGAACTAACCCAATTGAAACTAACTTCCTGGTCCTTGAAGCGAGGAATGAACCAGCATAATAAAAAAAGAAGTAAAACTGATAAAGTTAGCTATTTTTACACATAAAAAAAGTTGTTTGAGTTGTTTGACGCAGTTTTGGAGCATTAATAGAAATCTGATTCGCTCCGTTCGATAGTGACGCAGACCAAAGAGGCGGAATTATTTTTAACTCCTCCCAGCGTCACAGAAATTTCTCGATGATTATATTATAAATGAATTCTGTTCATACTGACAACACGGAAAAATTGTGCATACAGTAGTCTCTCAGTAATCTAACAGATATCAGACCAGAGGACTGTCGAATCACAGAAAGCGCCGGATTAATGAGTTTCATTGAAAAAATACATTTTTAATACCGAAACCTATGTTTATCGTTTAGATTAGTTATATTTAGGCCCCGTTTTACAACAACACGAAGGCTATTTTGAAACAGACCTCGTAATTTTGAGCCGTGAGCAGATGCCGAGAACGATGCCCGAGCCTTCATTTCCCTTTCCAAGTTTCCGCACCACACCAGCGGTAGGACATGTGGCCCCGACGGATTTCGCATGCACCAGGACCCGGTTTACACGACGGTCCTTCGATGGAATCGGGTCTCAGGCCTGGAACACTACGAAAGCTAAGGCATTACCACGAAGATTACCACCTGTGTTTATTGCACAAAATATTACAAAATTATACTATTTATAATAAATATTACAAAATATAATTAAAAATATGAGCAATATCCAATTGTTTACGTCATACTAAGGTCATTGACGTCGGCAGCCCGAAACTTGTTTTCTCTTTAATGCTCCCCATTCACCCTTCTGAAAACGTTTGACTACTAGAGGGACCGGATTAGCGAAGTGACGGATTATGGAGAGACCACTGTATATTGCAGGGGTCGGGAACCTGCGGCCTTACCAGTTACTACAATTTATATTGAAATAATATACTTGTCTGCAATATAATAATAATTACAGAATAATAATTCTTGAGATTCTGCATGTACAGCCTTTTGTCCAACTGGAGAGACCACTGTATATTGCAGGGATGGGGAACCTGCGGCCTTACCAGTTATTACAATTTGTATTGAAATTATATACTTGTATGTAATATAATAATAATTACAGAATAATAATCCATAAGATTCTGCTTGTGCGGCCTTTTGCCCAACTGGAGAGACAACTGTATATTGTAGAAATGGGGAACCTGCGGCCTTACCAGTTATTACAATTTGTATTGAAATAATATACTTGTCTGTAATATAATAATAATTACAGAATAATAATTCTTGAGATTCTGCTTGTGTGACCTTTTGCCCAACTGCCGAAGTTTAATGAGGCCTTTCAGTGCAAAAAGGTACCCCATACCCTGGTATATTGTATTGATTTCTTCACATTTTGTTTCAGCTTAATTTCAATCCAGTTGCATTTGACAACATCCAGAAACTATGTAAATATTTTTATTGTAAAAAAATCACTACATTCACGTACGATGCACATATACAATGGAATACACTTGAAGCAAGTATGAAATAACAGTTCCCCTTCCTGTGGAATTATTCCTGTGGTGGAGCACTATCATCAGTCGATAGGTGTTTCCTTAGCTCCGGGTAACTGATAAGTCCATCGTTGTTATCGTCATAGGCGAAGAAACTGTCAACAATATCTGAAAGGAAAATATAATTACTACCTGTACATATGATTAAGTAGTTTTTTTAAATGCATGGTACACACGACAATAGTGCAATTTTCGTAATAATTTCCTTTAACTCTTAAAGAATATATTTTATTTATTACAGTGTTTTGTTTTATAAATAAAGATGTCATCTCTAAAAATATTACAAGGAAATTCCGGTTCCAAAGAAAATGTAGAAACAATAATATTTTCCTTCATTTGGAAAATAAGCTTTCCCCCTTCCTCACATACGCTCGAATATCATTGCAACGTGATTAATTCTTTCAGATAAATAAATAAATAAGGGAAACGTGATTTTGGGATTCTTTTTATGATCAAAACTTGAAATTCTATAAAATTTCGAAACACTCTTCTTCTCTACAGTGCTTCTGAATTCGATTCTATCCCAAAGAAATTTAATTTTCTTCTACATTTTGATTAAAACTTACTCGTTATTCAGGGAAGGACACTATTTTTTATTTTACACATTCACAAATTACATTCTTTTTGTGAAATTTATATTGCATTTAATCATGAAATGTTTTTCGTTTTTTTTAATTATATTTCTTAATACAAAAAACTGACATAATTTAGACTAATTAATCTTAACATACTTGCATTTTTTTATTTATTTCCATTTCAGAATCGCACAGTAAAAATATATCTTCATTTTCGAAAATTTTATCTAGAATTCGTTTAAGTTAGTAAGATTAAGGAGAGTTGGAACCCCAAGTCCGAAAATGTTAAATTGGCCACTTCGATGTATCTTTTCTCAAAATATATTACAGATTCATGTTTTCAATTTTTTATACAAGTAAAGTACATTTTTTTCATTATACTAAAATGATTTTTTTCTAAAAAAATTTAAAAATTTATTTTTCACAAATTTTTTTTTGTGTCAGAACAAAAAATATTAAATTGACCACTTCGATGTACCTTTTCTCAAAATATATTACAGATTCATGTTTGAAATTTTTTATACAAATAAAGTACATTTTTTTCATTATACTGAAATGAGCTTTTGATTAATTTTCAATTTTTTTTAAATTTACAAAATATTTAACCAGACATAGAGAAATTTTACCCTATTTTGACACAAAAAAATTTGTAAAAAATAAATTTTTGAATTTTTTTAAAAATCATTTCAGTATAATGAGAAAGATGTACTTTACTTGTATAAAAAATTTCAAACATGAATCTATAACAGATTTTGAGAAAAGGTACATCGAAGTAACAGGGTTAGGGTTAACGGACTAAGGGTTCCAACTCCTCTTAACATTCCATTTTCAAACTACAAAAGGGCTACTTTGTACAGATCTCTAAATTTTGAAACGGGATTGTGTGACCAGAACGACATCTGAGCCGGCAACCCACTCTGCAAACTTCCATACTACACCTGCGAAAAGATATTTGGTATGCCATGAGGCTATAAAAACAGCGAATGTTTGGTGAAATCAAATTTCCTACCCAGAAACCTCTGATCTCGAAAGAGTCCCCTAAGACTGTCATTTCCGTTTTGAAAGTGTTAATATACAGGGTGATGATAATTCAAGCGCAGCTGTTTAGAATTCAATTACAGGGGAAGTAGGGGCAATTTCGTATACAGTGGAGTCTCGATCATTCGATGTGGACGGGACCGGGCCTACCTCGAACTATCGAAAACTCAGATGATCGAAATCATAAAATTTAATAAATAAATAAATGGAAATAAAAGCAATTTTTAAATTTCAGTGTAGTATATTTGAATGAAAAATGTACTTATATATTATAACATTGCTGATAGCAACAGGTTAATTATATCTTAAAATAATTGTCAATTGTTTTTTGTTTAAACACATTGCTCCAATATATTTCCCGTTTTCTTTGGGAGGGGCAATCGAATATATTAAAAAATGAAAGTATAAAAATCTAATGTTGAATTTATAAAAAAAATATTTCCAAATGGACTTTCGATTTTCTATCCTATTATTGCATCTGTGTATAACTCATGGCAGTCGGTCATAAATTAGTCGGCAATTCATCGTAACACCCCACTAATATCAATTTTTTGACGTCGACTTTTATTTTTTTGCTCTTCACTTGCAAAAGTAAAAGTTGTAGAACAACAAGGAAACGTAAACATTTTTAGAGGATTTTAAAAGTGAGACAAGAAAAAAGGGTAAACTATGAAGTTTTTCGGTTCCCAAACTTTTCCAAATTTTTATTACCCTCTCTACCATACGCTCTCCCACTCCTGCCTAAGTGACGCCACTGACTTAACCCACGGGCTGGTATTTAAAAAAATAATGAACAGAATTTGACCCACTTCTCAAATAGGTCCGCTATCACTGGTCTAAATAGTAAGTATACGAAATAGCGTTACATTTGGCCCAATACTTTCGTTGTAATTGAGCTCTAAACACCAATACTTTAATTTTGATCACTTTTGAGCTCAGTAGATTATAATGCATAGCCTTACAATAAATTAATACGATATAAAGAAAATTATCTAAAAAGCGAAACTATTTTGAACTGTCTTTTTTACAATAGCACAAATCATACATTTTTACCCTATAGTATACGAAGAGAAAGTATAGTAATCGTCAAAAATTCGACCTCTAGATTTTGATAAATCGCCCCATTTAACGCCTACTCGAGTCCAACACATCATTTTTGTTATTACAATAAACTCTCGCTACAACGATATCCGATGCAACGATATATCCCTCTACAACAATACAATGTTGTGGTCCCGGTGAATTTGCATAGGACATAATGTTAATCTCCCCTCAATATAACGATATTCTGTACAGCAATAAACCACTGTTCAATAATGTTTTTTTTTCAAATCTCAACACCATTTTCTTCCTCTGTAACAATATTTCATGGAGGATAAGCAAACTGATAATGACGAAAATTCCAAAAATGGCGATGTTTCAGATGCTGACGAATGTTTTTTGAGCTTTCAAAAGTCTTTAACTGAGCTTGAAGAAAAAAAGTGGCAAAATGTCTGGAAGTAACGTGGAGGAATCTTTAACAGCGGGTGTTTTTTTGCAGGAGTTAGATATAGATAGGAGAAGATATATTCTGTCCGAAATCATAGACGAAATGAAAAATGATGATAAAGAGGACGATGATGATGATACAGATCCATCGCAATCTTTTTTAACATCCCAGGAACCTTTTCAATCAGTTCAGTACATACGGGCATTTTTTTTCAAGCCTTCAACACTCTGGTGATGCTTTTTTTTGCCAAATGTATATTGTTGTATTGTGTCCACATTAAAACAGCCAAAATTTAAGTTTTTTATATCGTAATTATATCGCCCCTCGATATAACGATACATCCCTCTATCAACAATATCTTTATTTGGTCCCCAAAGTATTGTTGTAACGAGATATTACTGTAAATCTGTATGTCTGTAAGCACGATAACTCAAAACGGAGCGGGAAAGACGGATAGAATTTCGTCCGGTCTTTACACCAAAACTCTAGATTTCTATCAAATTTTGGGGCAAATCCGTCAAAGTAATGTCTCTCCGTCTGTGTGCATGTGAACGCGATAACTCAAAAATGCAACCAGTTAGATGAATGAATTTAAGCATTTTATCAACCAAACTGTATGTTTGTAGCAAATTTTGGATCAAAATTATTATGAATGTAATTAAAATAACAATTTCCTATCAAAGCCTCTCGTTTTAACGATTTTGTTTTGACCTTCCATATTTTTGACAAAAAAATTATTGAACACAAAACTTGTCAATTTTGAAAGCAAATATGCATGAAGCACGGATGGACAATCTGAAGCAATTCTATTCGAGTTTTTTTTTATTACCTTGAATGTAATAATAAAAAAAATGTTGATTTTACATTCCTTCGCAGGACCTCAACCAACAATGTCGTCGATGTGTACGGTGGTCGTATTTTGAAGTGCTCTGTGTTCTTTTTCTGAATACATCTTGTCTATATGCTTAAGTGCAATAAATTGTATTATCTAAACGATTTATGGCCGAAACTTTATTAAAGAAATAACAACAAAAATTCTGGGAAGCATAAATCTTCCACGGAAATTGAAAATTTTTCTTGAAAAAATACTTACTTTCTTTTTCCTCTATAGACATTGGTTTCTCAGTCTCGTGATGTTCAAGTGCATGAGACATGGCTGCTAACAGTTCGTGACCATCTAGTTTTCGATTATCATCAAAATCATGCATCCTACAATGAAAATTCATTTTTTAACAGAAAAATCATAGCTGCAATCAAGGAAAACTCAAGTTAACAGAATGGGGAAAGCTATGTTGTATATCATTACACCTAGTTCAATAGACCTTGTTGCAACTAAGTTATAATTAGATGCCAAGAATGGCGTTTCAGGATTTGTTGTCTGCTGCGCATGTGTGAGATGTATGTGCTCAGTATATATATGAAATGATATCAAATAATTGAAGGCATCTAGAGGCATTTTTTAAAAGAAATTCACAGATGTTTAAGTTAAATTCTTCCTTATGCCAGGAGCATTATGTCCTATGAAGGCGATAAGCTCAATTTAGCATCTTAAATAATTACTTAAAGATTCAACCCACTATCATCTTTGCTGACAACGTCGGCCGTGGTTCGTCTCTGTAGTTAAAATCAGAGAGAGATTATATACTGGAAAAAGGGGGATTCCCCGGAGAAGACTCATGACTGGGAGTTAAAGTAGAAGTGTGGTTACTACAGTTGAAGTAGAAGTAATCAAAACAGAGTAATCGTTAAAAAATAATTAATGAAGGTTAAAAAATTAAGTCCTTACATATACAATCGACGCTCGTTTTTACGAACTTGTAGGGAACACTCAAATAGTTCGTAAAATCAAAAGTTCGTAAAATAGAAAAGCACCAAAAATGTTATAAATACGTATATTATTTATGTCTATTTTTATCAAACTGCCTCCTCTTCATAGATGAAGCAGTATTTCTAGATTATTGACTACTATTATGAAATAAAGTTCATGTATTTTTTAAGTATACAAGAAATAAATACAAATTTATGCTCAAAAAAAATTTTATTACCCAGAAAAATGCGTTATCATGCTGTGAAAACATTACTATGAAAACATAGACTGTATTACTTAGATGAAAATGCATAGATGAAAAATGCATAGATACAAATACATGAAAATGCACAGATAAAAATGCATGAAAATGCATAGATAAAAATTAGGAATGGAAATAATCACTTATTTTTTTTTGTTTTTTGTTTTAAAATCACATTTTGGAAAATACATGTTTCCATTCTATCTATGCTTGAAATCATTTCACAGTTATTGTTCCCTTCAAAAAAGTGCCTTAGTCCTGACAACCAACCACACGGACCATGAACTTGAACTTGTTGCTATGCCCCCTTCCTCCGAAAGAGGGGGGGGGGGGTAAACAACACATTCTTGGAATGCATCTGTTGAGAGTTTAATTGACGTTGGCACTGCGTTCCTATATTTTAAAAAAAATTGCAGAAGTATGAAAACTGAGTTCGCAAAAAAGAGATTTATCATAATTTGTAGTTCGTAAATGCGAGCGAAAGATTACATTACGTCTATGGGAGTGTATTCGGGGCCACTCGCTAGTTCGTAAAATCGCAAGTGTTCGTTAAAAAGAGGTTCGTAAAAACGAACGTATACTGTAATATTGTTACTGTATTTTAACTTCGCTAAGCTACGAATGTACCTGACTATCACTATGAGCTATCGCTATGATCTGTGTAAAGATATACTCCGTGCTTGGTTTAATGTTCCTGCTCGTCTTCGGATGTAAAATAAAATTGTTCGAAACCTGCTCAGGGTAAGATTTGTCTGAAGTTATTCTTGATTAAATGTTTAGGCTAAGGCAATAGTTAGAAATGGCAACAGTCTTGAATATGATCCTGATTGATATACAGTGTGGCGTTAAAATAAAGTGAGGTGTTTGGAGCTCGATTGTAAGAAATCTGTTTAGCCAAATTTGGTGTATGTACCATTCTGACCATAGGATTTCAATTTATTCAAAAAAATTAGTTCCAATTTTCGCCACAAACTGCAATATGGCATTGTACACGCAGTTGACCAAATCACCGACGAGACGGGAGTTGGGACGGCGATTATTGCAAAAAATCGGTTTTCGGTTAAATCGGTTTCTTTTCACCACCGGTTTAACCAAGCGGTTAAAACCGCTCAAAATAACCGGTTTTTGAAAAAAACCAGTTTTAGTTTTTTTTTTTTTTTTTTAAGCAGCTTTTGTGGACAGAATTTTTCATTAATAATAATATACAATAAGTAATTATTAATACAATAATTAATTAATGTAATAAGTAATGATTATAAATAAGTAATTAATACAATATGTAATAATAATAAATGAGTAATTATTGCAATAAGTAAGTATTAATACAATAATTAATTAATGTAATAAGTAATGATTATAAATAAGTAATTAATACAATGTGTAATAATAATAAATGAGTAATTATTGCAATAAGTAAGTATTACAAGACAAAATTTTTAATTAACACTGTTTTCACAAGAAATTAATTCATTGGCCAATATTTATCATCTAATCTGCTCACAAAGACTCTTTCGGCAATGTGTTAATCCATGAGTCGACACCTCTCATTGGAAACAACATCATTCAACGTAGATACTCATCTTTCGGACACTACAGAATTTCCGACTAAAGATAAATATTTTTTGGCTACAAAAAGCAGACGCCGTTTGCAGACAAAATTTTTTATTAGTATTGTTTTTGCAGGAAATCAATCCATTGGCCAATATTTATCTGTTCATAAAGACTCTTTCAGTAATCCGCCAACCAACAGACGCCTCGATGAAGCGGTTGTCGGCAATTGGCCTAAGATGATGACATTCAAAGCTTCATAACTTGGTAAATTTTAGTCTAGTCAAACCTAAAATCGAGCCTATCTTCCGACCCGGTTTTTGGATTTTAAAAAAATAACCGGTTTAAACCGGGAAAAAAAATAACCAAAAAAATCAGTTAACCAAAACAACCCACTCCCGCCCGGTTTTCGGTTTAAACCGGTAGGTTTTTCCCATCCCTAGAGGGGAGGGAGGTTGACGGAGTTCTTGAACTCAAAGGTTCTTCACATCCGGATATTGCTATTGCTGAAGAAAAATCGGCATAACAAATACAGTTACTTATTAAATGGGGAAGTAGCAATGACTCTTAAAGAAAATATATCTTAAAATTTAGCAATGTTTGATTTAAAGTAAGAAAGAAAAGTAAAATAAAGGAAAATGATTAATTGAAAGTTGTTTTCTCTCTTTTATATTGTGTTTATTTACCGGTAGATCGGATTCGCTCATGAGCCATGTTGGCTTGGTGGGGCATCCGGTCATGGCAGAGTTGGTCATTGAAATTCTTAACGTTTAATTGAATTCATTGTGTCCTTTTATTCTTGGGACCACTGAGGTCAAATGTTTCAATTTCCTTGAAGGATTCATTGTCGGTTTTGTCTAGTTTTTCAAAGAATCTTTTTGACAGCTTTATAAGGAAGTCATTTATGGTTGCAAGCTGAAAGTCTTTCTGAATTATCCGAAAGAATTGCAGAAATCTCAATTTCCACTACAAATTTTATTCAGGTTGATTTAAAATGCACCAAACTCATATATATCTCACGTCTTCAGTGGAATCGAGCCTCAAATCCCCAATGATTTTCCTATCTCAAAGCAAAGATAGGAGAGAGAGAATATAACAGAAAAATTTTGCTCAAGAGAACTTCGAATAGCAAACCATAATGTCACTTGACTAGCTGAGAATGGATGGTATGCAAAATTTAACACTCTAATTTAAAAAGTTTTCAATTCCACAATTATTATCCAACCTCTTACTAAAACAAAGGCTTGCAATGACTTATAAATGTTTGCAATAAATTAGATTTTTCAGCGTTTTTAGAATAAATTCTTTTTCTCTCTACTTAAATTCTAAGATAAAAACACTTAACTGCTGTGTCGGGCGGACTTTTGGTTTTTACCCAGGGCTCACCGTAACTTTTAACTTATAGTATTTATTGATCGGCCGTATCCGTTCACGTTGCAAGCCTCTTTTCGGGGAATCCCCTTCTGAGTTAATAAACGATTTTACCCGGTTGCCAAAGCTCTGTTTCTGACTTTACGCTTCGACGGTGAAGGGCGTGCTGCGTTTTCTTTGATCATAGAACGGAAGTATCTAAAAGTTATAATTTAATTATTTATTTTGTTAATCAAATTTCATCTAAATATTTTTTAAATGATTTGAAGACATCAATAAACGGATTTCTGTATTTTACTACGACTGCTTATTTCTTTACAATGTTTCTACGTCTCCAACTATCGTCCTATGTATACGTATAATTTTGATTCAGATTTTTGTAATAAGATTACTATAATTGCAAAACCAAATTAAGAATAAGATGCAAAACACTGGGGTATTGGAAAAGCCATGGCCGTTGATTTAAATAATATAAAAAAATCAATCAATGACATATTGTCCAGTTTTGTTCGATTAAGTTTTGCCATCTTTTAGAGAGCTTCATAATTCCACAATCATAAAAAGACCTGAATTTACCAACAAAAAACTGGTCAAGGTGGTGATTTACAGCCCTTCCCCCCAATTATCATTAGTGGTTTAGCTTGGGTGAACGGCTCTCGGGGTATGGCAGTTTTTCGTCATCGCATTTAGCTTTAAAAAGTCACATACTGTCCTACCACCAGGAGAAAAACCCTGGACAAGGCTGCCGCAAGTAGACGAGTCTAAGAAAGGAGGTAAACGGGTATAAAATCAACCGCAACATTTAGCGAACAAAGCACACTTCGTAAGGCGAGAATTCATTTTCGACCGTAGTACAAGGCGAAACGGTATTTCCGTCGGTTCTATCTGCGCCAAATGAAATAAATCCATTTCCTTCACCCCAAAATGCAGTGGAATATCTCATTTCCATAACGCCCACCGGCATGTCTGGTGTCTAGGGTTTTTCTAGTGGCGGTAATACAGTATACCCTCTAAGGTTCTATCACGCCAGGAGAATGTCTTTTTATTGTCAGTCGACATCAACGGCTTAGCAAGAGTATTGTGTAGCAACGGATTCGGAAACCCTCCGCGCTTTTGCGCATGCGCCGGACGGAGTTATTTTCATCAAAATAGGGGGAAAGTGAAGAATGGAAGGGTGATGCTTATATTTTACGGAGCGTGATCTAACGAAGAACTCCGGAAATGCGCTCATATGACTCATTGCCTGACAGCCCTTTACGATGTGAAATGGTCCAAAAGTGGTACTCTCGGAATCCGTTGCTGAACAGTAAATGGCGTCCGGAGAATGGCATTATTTTTATACCCCCTCATCATAATTTGCTTTAAAAAAATGACATAAACGCAGTAATGTTTTGATTCTATGGCTCCCTCTGACTCGCGCCCGGAGAATCTATACCTCCCTTGCTGCCCCGAGTCCCTACGCCACTGATTTTAATTTATATAAAAATTTATTCTTCAAATTTTAATAAAATAATAATCAGTGGGTTGGATGCGCATATTGATCACTGCATATTTTCTCAGATCGTAAAATTAAGCTCGACACACCTACTCTTTATGACAGCAACTACCAAAAAACCGGCTTCGCACAAATGAGAAGTAGCAAAAAGAATTTAAATTTTCTGAGCTTTAGACAACCAAACAAGGCTGCTAAATTTTGTTTTAATGAATTGTCAAAAAGATTACCTCCATTATCAAGCATTACAGTGATGCACGCGACTTTTTTTACGATTAACCAGCTCTGGATATTTTTGGATGACGGATTCGTTCAAACTGTTCAATATTTCACACTACACATTGGAATTGAATGTTTGGTTTCTTGGTAGAACCTCGAAAAATACACCTTTAAAATCCCACCATACCGAGAGGATAACTATCCTTTGATCTATTTATTCCTTTGATGTCTTTCAGGAGGATCACCACACTGGGACCAAGATTGTTTGCGCACTACTTTCTTGTAAACAATCCACTTCTCATCACCAGTTATCAGTACATTCAAACAAGAATCGTTTCTCTCACATTTAAGACCAGATAAGCCAAATCAACTTCTTTCAATTAATTTATGACCAGAAGATGTTTGAATACGTAAGTTAGCTAATATCGAGCTATGTTAGGTATTCAAACATCTTCTGTCCTCTACAGAGCATTATTAATAATAAAGAAAAAAATTTGATAAACACTTGTCCACCAATATCAGCATAAAACATGAACTTATCTCTGTGTCAAACATTTTGTATTTTTAGCATTGTATTCTTCCCTTTTTTTATTCTTGTCCGACGCTTATTTCATATTTCATCATTACCCTTCAGAAAAGTGCTGATAAATATATATCTATTCTGAGTGCAAGAAAAAACAATTATTTCAAAGAAACGGGTACTTAAAAGGGAAAAAAGCTGCTAAGAAATTTTAAAAAACTTAAAAGTATGTAAAAAATGGTAATAAAATAAGTTTTCTTTTACCTCAGAAAATAGAAAAGAGCTTCGTTGGTTGAAATGTCTCCCGAGTCCTGTAGTTTGGTTATCTTCTGTACATCTTGTTTTATGTGGCTGAAAAAAATAGCATGTTTTTAGAATATTTTCAGATACAGCGTAATGCTTACTTTAATCAGATCAACTTCCATTTTGAAGCAACATGAGGGGTATTTTGGAATAGACCTCGCCGTTTTGAATCGTGTCCAGGTGACGAGGACGTACACCTGATAGCGCCCTCCCTCTCTAAACTTACACATCTAAAGTGCACCAGGCCGGCTTAAACGTGTGATCCTCCGTGAAAAGCGATACCGAACCCACAACTCTGTCAATAGGCCTCAATGGCTTTTATATACAACGAAAAGCAATCAAGTCATGATTAGATTCATTATGCAATGTAATTTTATTTAAAGAAAAAAGTTACTAAACCACACTAGTCAGTCCAAAACAGCAAGGCACAAGCAACGACAATCACATTAAATTTTCCTGATCTTCCCCCAAAATAATTTATATCTCTAAGTTCTAAATTCAAAATTTTTAATTTCTCTAAACCTGAAATTAAGGAGTGCAATATCGTCCATTCCAAATTTATCATTGTCACAAATGCGCCTGCGCAATAAGAACAGCGCCACCTGTGATGGTAAGACTCCAACGCTAAAGGTTCAGATAGAACTGTGAATTGGCGGACTGAACAACTGAAAAATGCCCAAATACGAGACCCATTTGCAATGGTTAGAAATTAATGTAAATACGTATCCTTCGTTAGTTAATGTTTGTGTTTGCAATATATCTTAAAGGTTTCAAAAAGAGCTAGTCAGTGTCCTTTTTGGATTCCAACGTAGAACCGGCACGTAGATCATATCTTAAAGGTTTCAAAAAGAGCTTGTCAGTGTCCTTTTTGGCTTCCAACGTAGAACCAGGTACGTAGATCATATCTCAAAGGTTTCAAAAAGAGCTAGTCAAGTGTCCTTTTTGGCTTCCAACGTAGAACCAGGCACGTAGATCCACTGTTATACCAAGAAATTTTTCGATTATGCCACCTTCAATTTAAATTCCCCTATTCCAGATTTTGATATTGAGGTGCTTCTAAAAACTTTTCGCAACGGGAAATTACATAAATGGAACGTCGTTGCCTTTAACATCTCTCGAAGAACGGTGAGGAAACGAGGTGGCCTGGTGGTAAGGTCTCGGCTTCGAGACTGAGGAGTTCCAGATTCCACCAAAGAACCGCCGGATATGTGGGTGTGGAGCAAGTTAAATCTGACATCGGAGTTCAGCAGGCCATTCGCATCTCATCCAAAATGGAATTTTTGGAACAGTGGAAGGAAAAAGCGATCGTCAGTTTTAAAAACAGATGGAAATTGGCATAGCGGCGTGGGGAAGCTGGAATTCCAACGAGCTCAAAATCCAACACTTCATACACCAATTCCAATTTGGGGCCTCGAGCGAGGGTAGCGGTAAAATCAAAAGGTCTGCCTAGATTGTGACCTCGCTTCGATGCTAGATCATGTTTAAAGTAAAATTGGAAATCCGCCGTGGGGGAAGGAGAAATGCGGTGGTATCGCACTTTGGAGCTTCAAGTGAATGACGTGCCTGATTTTTCGACTCGAATGGGTGGGTAAAACATCAGTCTTGGGACAAATGGAATGGAATGGAGTACAGATGAATTGCCGGCTTTAAAAAAACTCTCATTGGTGACGTGTGGAAGTTTAGAGTGGGGGTTACGGCCCAGATGTTCGTCCACGTCATCTGACCACGGTTCAAAATGACGAGATCCGTCCCGAAATAGCCCTCGTGTTGCTTCGAAATGGGACTTAATATAACTAAGCTAAATCAGAAACCTTGACGTTTTGAAGAAGGTGGAAAAAATTAATTCATTTCATGCTGTTGTCTCGCATCCAATGGGGTCATTTTGTGCTCACGTGATACACGTCAAAAGCGCTGTAGTTTAATTTTGGAATCCATTGAGAATCATGCAGGAAGAAAAAGAACTTAGCATTACAGGACAACGTCAGGCAATGCCGAGTTAGATTTTAGATGACTCCCATTCGAAAGCTGGGCATTCACGAGAAGTGAAAGCCATTCCATTTGGCCTAAAGAGTGGGTTTCTTTCCATCACATTCAAGACTATAGATTAGGCAGGTCATTCACGAAGGCTCCAAAGTTCGTTTTGAGAACCTTGTTTGAGGAGGTTCAGAGTCAAAGACTGCCTCCCACGCACTTTCCCCCACCCCAACGCTCTCCACGCACACACGGGTGATTTATCGCTGCCTCGAAAAATCAAAGTTCACTTTTTATGGCCTTCCATTCCAATGGATATCAAATTCGGTGGAATCCCAACAGCGCACTCTATCTGCGCCAATTTTCAGCGGTTTCTTACATTGACGAAAGGCCATCTACCTGCGCCAATTTTCATCGGGATTTCACATTGACGAAAGGTTTTCCCTTCCCGTGTTCCAAAAATCGTGGAGTGGAACAGAGGTGAATGTCCCGCTTTATGACTGTAGAGTTAGTTTAAAAAACTTAACTAACATCTACTATGTATAAAAATTTGTAAACAGAATTCATTCATACACCTCAAATGCATATCCAATGCATGGGTGCTGTGATGTTCGATGGTTCGTTTTAAAATGGAAGAAACTAGATTGCAAGTCAAATCCTTTATTGAAGCCTCCACCAATGTTATTCAACCTTTCACAAATGGTCTCTCACTCTCCTCAATGAGAAACACATATATTGCAGGTTGTTCCACTCTCCTCAGCGAGAAATAGAACACCCAAAGCATCTGTCGCGCAGAGCAACCGAAATCCCACCTCGCACCTTTCTCTTACCAAAATCTCTCTATCCCTCGCTTGCGGTGGCCGGTCCGCTCCTAAGTTCACAGGCACCCCTGGGTTCAAAGCCCTCAAGTAATGCCCCTATCGGCCTTAAAAGAGATGTCGCCAAGCTCTGCGCGATAACGGCTAAGTTAAGCGATCTGGAGCCCCGAAGTACTACAGTGCCCTCCCCGTTGGGCAAATTCTAACGCCACTCTTGATCCTATGTAATTTTAGCACCTACCGTGTATCTAGGAGGAAAATAGACGTCGGAGTACACAGTAAGACAACATTCAGTTAGTTAGATGGCACGTACGATTACGTTTGTCGTATGTCTGACGTCACATGCATTATCTATAACTGATATTGTTTCGAAATTTAGCGCAAGTCTGCACAAAGCGATTTATAATTATTTTACTGAAGCGGAATAAAGATACTGAAATGTTATTAATAATAACAATATCAATATAATAAAAACCTTTACAGATAAATTGCGATTCTTTTTATACATTTTCTAAGTTGAAAAAAAAGAGTTCTTCAGATGCTATTTCTTTAAAAATCATCTAGTTAAGATTTTTAAATTTCTTCGTGAGGAAAAATCAACCTGTAAGAAAAACATTTCTGTTCATTTTACTAAAAACCGGAATAAATCAGTGAAAATCAGACTAAATTCGTAACTATCCCAACTAATCAGGGCGACCTTTTACTTTAGTTCAAGATCATCAACAATTATTTAGTTAGTTTTCTCACTGATTACTTTGAATAGACAGATGAAATAGTTAGTCATTTCCAAAGTTAAAAGCCAATATAAAATCTATATGAAGATCACAACCGCAAAAGCGTAACATCGTGGGTTTTTTTTTTTTTTTTTCAACAATTAATTATCTTAAGGAATAATGTTGAATGCTTCGATGATTTATGAGAAAACCAAATAGTTTCAAAAAAGACAATTCTTTTAAGTGTCTGAATGAGCGCTTACCTTTATTCTTAAACAACAGAAAAGTCCGCCAGTTTTCAATAATTTAAAAGACAAGAAAGTTTCGGAATATTCACTGACAAAATATGTTGTTTCGAAATTCCCTTCAAAGCAAAGCTGTCTTTTTGACTGGCATTTAACTGTTCTCGAATGTATCACGTTTCTCTTAAAAATAGAACTCGCACTTAAAAGAGATAGTGAATTTGAAACCATCGCATATGTAGTTCCTTCATTCCACACGTACATGTCTGCTCGATAAATCAAAGAAAAACAGGGAAAAAACATTACCCAAACATTTTTCCGAATGTGTAGCTTCCGAACACGCACCAGCAAAATCTGTAGCATTCTCGTCCTTTCTCATTTTTGTCTTTCTATCATTCTGATTTTTGTCAATGCAGTCGATTCACGTAATATCACAGTCACAGGACAAAAAGTAGCTAAACATGTATTGCCTCCTTGCAATGTTACATCAAGTTTTTTTCCTGTCTTCAATTTCATCTTATTTATTTCCTCCAGTCATTTACACTGTTAGGCTTCTCTTTTAGCTAATAATTTTCACTACAGTAGAGTTTCGATAATTCGAGGTGGACGAGACCGGGCCTACCTCGAACTATCGAAAACTCGAATTATCGAAATCATAAAATTTAATAAATAAATAAATGGAAATAAAAGCAATTTTTAAATTTCAGTGTAGTATATTTAAATGAAAAATGTACTTGCATATTATTACATTACTGCTGATAGCAACAGGTTAATTATATCTTGAAATAATTGTCAATTGTTTTTTGTTTAAACACATTGCTCCTACATAGCCCGTTTTCTTTGGGAGGGGGCATTTCTGCAGGTGGCTTCTGACTGTGCAGTGGACATATATGACGCGTCGAACAACAATAAAAACCAGATGCAGTAATTCTTTCACGTGTTGTGTTATGTGTTGGTCATTATTTGGGAGCTAAACTGATTTTTTTTCACCAACTCGGATTTATGGAAAACTCTAACAATCGAGAGTCGAATTATCGAGACTCTACTGTATATGCAACAAATGAAATGTGCAAAAGATTGCAAATTATAATTTTCAAATTTAATCTTAAGAATATAGCATTTAGATGAAAGAATATGAGCAGCTAATTTAGTTTAGTTATATTAACGTCCCGTTTTGAAGTAAGCTATTTTGAAGAAGATATTTTGGGACGGACCTCGTAATTTTCAGCAGCGATCAGATGACGAGGCATGGCGCCTCCTCCTCCAAACGTCCGCACCACATCAGTGGGAGAAACTTGGCCCCCCTACACATTATTTACGTGCCACGGGCTCAAATACACGGCAGATCTACAGTGGAATCGGGTTTCGATCGAAACCCTCCGACCCCGAAGCCAACACCTTAAGCCGGCCATTCACTAAGCCCTGTTTTTTCTCACCCATTTTAATCGAAAAATACAGGCACGCCATTCACTTGTATCTAAAAGGACGCCAACTCTGAACGAAGGTAGAGGAGCAATCTTCTTTCCCTCTCTACAGCTGCTTGTCAATCGCTTTTCGATTTTCCCCAGTCAGCAGATTTTAATTTATGCTACCCTCAAAGCGAGGTTTCAATCTACGCAAGGCCAGCAGATTTTAATTTATGCTACTCTCGAAGCGAGGCTTCAATCTACGCAAGGCATTGTTCTTTTCGCTAGCCTCTTTCAGGGTCCCTCTGATTTTTCGTTCCGATTTCAGTCCAGACGGAGACCAAGGCAAGCCGTTTGGCTCATTTCCATAGATTTTTATCGCTTTTTCCTTCTCGCGTTCCAAAATATACAGTTTGTCTGTGAAGTGAATGGTCGGCTTTACCCCGAGGTCACCGCGGTCCAAAAATATGAGAACCACGATCAGAAAAAATGAGAGAGTAAATCATTTAATAAAGATTGCTGAATATATGGATAAGTTATTTAAGGAATAACTTGACTAACCATGTACTTGACTAACGAGCATTTCCAGCTAAACACGAGTAACAATTTTATTAATATCAAGCAACTAAAAGTATGAATGAAAATTGTATCTTCACTAAGAGGCAACGAGTAACGGAATTGTATTTTCGAGGTTCCGTTGATTCATTGAAAACCTGGCACTTCCACATCAGAATTAATTTGAATTTCAATAAAACTTCAGGTGTTACATAGGAGAGAGAACAAAAGAAAGAATTCAATTTTTACTATGAGGGAAAATCCCTCATAAAAAGAGTTTTGATAGCGAAAGAAAAATCAAATAAAGAAGAAAAATCTAATCTAAGAAAAAAAAGAAGAAATCTAAGAAATCAAGATTCAAGAAATTCAAAAATTTATAAAGGTTTTAATTTGTGAAAAGAAAGGATCTGTTTCGTGATTCCAAACAGAAAACATTCTAAAATTTGAAGTAAAAAACAGATAGACAGAAATGGTAGTTTTTGTAATAGTCATTCAGAGCAGCTGTTTTAAATATGCAGCAAGTTGTTAGTAGGTAAGTGCTACTGAAGTATGGAGCGAATTCATGTAATGTAGAATGACACCCGTATCATAACTGCATGTGTCATCTACACAGATAACTAAATGTTGCACTGTGTGACAAAGCGCGCATGCGCCAATGCTTTTATACGAAAGTCTTGTGGTGTGCTATAACACTGTGTTTACGTTATGTTTGCATTTTATCCAACTTTTTTTAATGAAAAAAATGAGTTATTTTTCAATTTTCAGCCGTTAATAATGAAAAGAGAAACCTGATCGAAGAATGAAGAGGACTTGCAAGTCCCTAAAAGAGGACACGCTCACATACCAAATGAGCCGCAGTGGTAAGGTCTCGGCTTTGGAGCCGGAGGGTTCCAGCTTCGATACCCGATTCCACTGAAGATCTGTCGTGTATTGGGCCTGTTGCACGTTAAATCATACGTAGGGGGGTCAAACGTTCTCCCGCAGGTGTGGTGCGGAAGTTTGGAGAGGGGGTGCCAGCTCAGGTGTCGTCCCCGACATCTAACCGCGGTTCAAAATCACGAGGTCCGTCCCAAAATAATTCTCGTGTTGCTTAAAAATGGGACGTTAATATAACTAAATTAACGAAAACACTTGCCAAAAAATGATATGATTAGTGACATTTGCAGTTCCATTTGTTGATTTATGTCTGACATTAACAACCAAAAAATGTCGACCAATTTCTTTCGATAATTGACAATATTTTTGTATTTTTATCGAGTGTTTAAGATACTTATTTATAAGTACACTTTCATCTAATATACATATTATTGGTACAACCTGCATTTAGAAAATATGTACCGAAATGTTTGTGAATATTAGTTTAAGAAAAGTGTATCACCGACTATTCTCAGATACGAAACCCTCCGCGCCTTCTGCGCATGCGCCAAACGGAATTGATTTCGCTGCGGGTGAACTGGAACATGTAGGGAGATGTTTACATTTTACTTAGCAGTGTATGGAAGCATTTTATTAATTCATTTCTGCTATGTGCTGCTCTTACTAAAAAATAAGCCTAATCAGACGTAGGTGATGACCTAGCAAAGAGCTGCGAAGAAGCGCTCCTCTTAAGCTGCTATCCAACGCTGCTCCACTCTGAATCTGGAACACGGAAGGAAAAAAACGTCAGTTTTAACCAGCGGAGGGCTCCCTTAACTTTCAAAGCACTTCTCAAATGGCTATTTCCCTTCCCCTGCGTTGATAAAAAAGTTCGAACCAACTGTAACCCAGAATGCAAATGATTATCAGTTTTCATTGTAGATTAGTGATAGTAAAAATATTGAGGAAGAAAAATATTCAAAAAGATGCGTATGTATTAAACTTCGTAATATTTTTTTTATCAAACCCAGCAATGCAATTCCGCGTGCGGTGAAGAAACGGAGAATATTTACGCATGCGCAGAGATTGCTTCACGCAAGTAAAACGAGATTCCCCAAATGTTTGCTTGCTTACAAAAAACTCGCCGCCAGAATTGGTTTTGGCAACCGCCGTTTCGGAGGTCCCTTCTTTGCACAGGCATTTCTGCACCAATACGCATGCGCATGGTGTGGAAATGTTTATGGGCTGTCTAAATATTTACGTGTTAGCTTCTTGGTATTTGACCCCTCCCCTTGTCAGCAAAAAATAAGCAAATCGCAAACCCCTATTTTAACACATGTACAAATCCGCAACCCCCCCCTGCCCTCTTTTTTTTCTACAAAACGTATAACAGTAATACGTAACAATCTAATTTTAAAAATTTTAGGACTCAATTCAAATAAAACCAGCGGGAGTGACTTCCCCTAAACTTTCTCGTATACTTCTCAAACATTTGTCATTTCCCTTCCCCCTGAGTGGATAAAAAATTCGAACCTACTGTAACCCAGAATTCATTGACTATCAGAAGGTTTTTCATTGTTGATTATAGTGACAGTAAAATATTTAGGTGAAGAATCATATTGAAAGAGATGCGTATGTATTAAAACTTAGCAATATTTATTTTCTATCAAACTGTAGCCAGTGCTCAAGCTCCGCTCCGCAAGCTCCGTGTGCAGAGGAGAAAACAGGAGAAGACCTCGTTCGTTAGCTTGCGCATGCGCAGAGATTGCTTCCAGTACGCAAGTAAAACAGGGGCAAAGTGATGTAATCCTTCCGCGTGCACAGAGATTGCTACCAGTACGCATGCGTATGGAGAATCGGATTAGAAAAATTAATTATGCAATTTGAACGCCTTTTTCTTTACCGATTCAAACGAAATTTGGGCACAGACCTATAATTAATATTAGCAAACGTCATACCAATTTTTATTTATCTAAGCCAAAGGGTTTAGGAGATGTAATTTTTACAAGTATGCGATTATACAGACCGACAGACAGTCAACCCTTTGACGGACTTGGCCTAACATTTTATACGGACCTACATTCATGATGATAAAACTGTGTACCAAATTTTATTCATCTAGCTATTCAAGTTTTTGAGTTATAGTGTTCACATGACCGCGGACAGACAGGCTTCCCGTCGACGTATTTTGTCCAAAATTTGATAGAAACCTAAAATTTATGTTTAAAGACCACATACCAAATTTCATCCCTGTAGCTCTAATAGTTTTCGAGTTATCGTGTTCACAAACACACAGACAGACATAATTCCAAAATTGTGTTTTTCGGACTCAGGGAAGTCTAAAACATGGAGATTCGTCAAAATCTCGAGTTCGAATTTTTTGACAATGACAATTTTCTCTTTGTATACTTCGTATACGAGAAAGTAAAAACTCTAACTCGGCTTAAAATGAAAAAAAAGGTAAGTTTAATTTCCTTACAATTTCAAGTTTAAGCTTACAAAAATCAATTTTCAAATAAAGTGATTTTAATGTCTTACGTAAGCATCACTCATACTCCCCTACCCCCCTTGTCAGCAAAAATAAGCAAATCGCATGTCCCCTCCCCCCCTTGGGTGCTTACGTAATATTTGAACAGCCCCTATGCGATTGATTATACAGACCGACAGACAGTCAGCCCGTTGACGGATTTGGCTCAAACTTTTATACGGACCTACATTCATGATGATAAAACTGTGTACCAAATTTTATTCTTCTAGCTATTCAAGTTTTTGAGTTATAGTGTTCACATGACCGCGGACAGACAGACTTCCCGTTGACGTATTTTGTCCAAAATTTGATAGAAACCTAGAAATTATGTGTAAAGATCACATGCCAAATTTCATCCCCGTAGCTCTAATAGTTTTCGAGTTACCGTGTTCACAGACATACAGACAGACATAATTCCAAAATTGTGTTTTGCGGACTCAGGGAGGTCTAAAACGTGGAGATTCGTCAAAATCTCGAGTTCGAATTTTTTGACGATTACAATACTTTCTCTTTGTATACTTCGTATTCGAGAAAGTAAAAACCGATGAAAATTGGTTCAAATGGATTGAACTGATGGAATTAAGAATAGTTTGGAATCAAATTGGAATGGCCGGGTGGCCTTTTGAGGATCTCGCTGCGAGGGTAGCGGCAAAACAAAGGTTTCTCGCGACGAGGCTAGATGATCGGTGGGGGAAGAGTAATAGGGGATCGAAGGGCAACTGTAGCGCACTTTGGAGCCTCCGTGAATGACGCAATTTTTCGACTAGACTGGGTGGGGGGAAAAACAGACTTGGGACAAATGGAATTAGCCTAGCCTTCTCGTGAATGCCCAGCTTACTCATTGCTTGTCACTCCTTTCCGCAATGAAATCGTCGGAAAGTGCTAGTCTCGGGTTTCTGAAACGAACAATATCAGACTGCTAGATCAGAGCAATAAAATAATTTTATATTTCTTTGAATATAAAGCCAATCTTTGATTGTTTACAGGAAACATTGACTTTTCGCTAACTTCGCTTAGAAAAGGTGTTGGTTTCACTAAAATGAATTCCAATAAAATGGATTATGAATAAAATAAATATGTTGATAAAAACTGCAATCTATCATTGATACGATACAAACACTTTATCAAAGAAAGTGAGGTCTCGTTTATGCTCAGTATAATAATTAACCAGCGGGAGTGGCCTCCCGTAAACTTTCTCGTATACTTTTCAAACATTTGTCATTTCCCTTCTCACTGAGTTGATAAAAAGTTCGAACCAACTGTAACCCAGAATGCAATGACTATCAGAAGGTTTTTCATTGTTGATTATAGTGATATTAAAATATTGAGGTGAAGAATCATATTGAAAAAAAGATACGTATGTATTAAAACTCCGCAATATTTATTTTTTTTATCAAACTCTAGCATGCAAGTTCCGCATGCGGAGAAGAAAACAGGAGAATAGCTTGCGCATGCGCAGAGATTGTTTCCAATACGCAAGTAAAACGAGACACCACACCCTAAATGTTTGCTTCCTTACAAAATCTCGCCGCCAGAATTGGTTTTTGGCAAACTGCCAAGTTTTCGGAGTATCCCTTCTTTGCACAGGCATTTACGCATGCGCATGGAGTTGAACAAGTATGCTATTATACAGACCGACAGACAGTCAGCCCGTTGACGGATTTGGCCCAAAACTTTATACGGACCTACATTCATGACGATAAAACAGTGTACCAAATTTTATCCATCTAGCTATTCAAGTTTTTGAGTTATAGTGTTCGCATGACTTCGGACAAACAGACAGACAGACTTCCATTTGACGGATTTTGTCCAAAATTTGATAGAAACCTACAAATTATGTTTAAAGACCACATACCAAATTTCACCCCCGTAGCTCTAATAGTTTTCGAGTTATCGTGTTCACACACACAGACAGACATAATTCCAAAATTATGTTTTTCGGACTCTGGGAGGTCTAAAACGTGGAGATCCGTCAAAATCTCGAGTTCGAATTTTTTGACGATTTCTCTTTGTATACTTCGTATACGAGAAAGTAAAAAGGTAGCTTCGATGATCTCTTTGAATTAACCCTTTAAATCTTACCGAAACTTCTAATTACAGTAAAACACCGTTTATACGTCTTTCAAGGGTCTTACGTAAAACGACGTATAAATGAAAAGACGTATAATCGAAATTTTACTAAACAACTTTGATTATCACATAGCTTATCACAAATTTAATGCTACTAATGCAAATTCGTTCAAAATTAATAATTTTAAACCTTTTTTTTAAGAAAGTATTTTTATAATTTAACATAGTATGGAAATCAAATTTAAATTTTAAAATTAAACATTTATCACAAAAGTGAGAAAAATCATACCTTTATCGTATATCTTGAGTACTAATTATGCATTTCTTATTTTGCATGATGTACATGCAGGCAGGCAGGCGTTTGATTAAGAAAATCTTTAACCGTCGTCTGACGTGCTGATTGTTTGTGAGTATTAAATATACGTAACACCTTGATTAAAGGTGAAATGTCGAATATCTGAGACAAGGAAACAACGTTAGTTGAGTCAATCTTCTTTTATTTAGTCATTGAAGATATTTCTTCATGGTAAAGGATTCAGTTCTTACTTAGTTCCATGACCAGAAATTCAGAGTTAACGCGCGAAGTTCTTATTCGCTTACAAGTTGGAGTCAGAAAGGGCAGATAGGAATGCGCAGAACGCTTAAGTACCCAGAGAAGGGAAATTTCCCGGCACGACTCGCGACTCGAAAAGAAAGTTGTAGTGCGCTTATTACGATGAAAGTAGAAGTAATTAAAATGAGGTGTCGTTAAAAGATTATTTAAGAAAGTTAAAAAGTTAAAATATCACATATATGAAATGTATTCGTTATTGTAGTCGTTAAATGATTAAACAGGCCGAGTTAAATTCTAATTTTCATTTTATTATGGGAGAGTGACGAAGTGTACGTACATCTTCGTTTAAGTTTTAAGCCAAAAGAGAACAGAAGATCCCTGCTTTTTCTCAGATAGGGATTTAACAGATAGACATGTGATCAAAGTGTAAGGAATAATAGCTATTTTTAGTATATTACGTGTTTTAGGGAAAATGCATGGCGGCAACAAGTCGCTGATTTCGCGAGTTGTGTGCGCGTGGAAACGATCAAAAAAATATTCTTTTACTAATAAATATGTCAAAACGAGAGATTTAATAAACCTCCAGAGCGGGAAAAGAACGAAACTGGAGTTTTAGAAAAGTGATTTTGGAATACAGTAAGATTTTAAAATAGATAATATTAGAATTTGAAATAAAATTAAGTGAGATTATTACATATATACATCATTATGAATCGAATTATGGATAATGAATGTTTTTTTTAATTCTTTTGACAAAAGAAATAAGTTCGAATTTTTTCAGTAGAGTCGATTGCGTCTTTAAAGAAAGATGAACTTCTTCATCATCGCTTAAATTAGCATCAGAAAATTTGCCTTCCATTAATTCATCAATTGTGAATAATTTTACAGTCATGATATCTTTATCACAGTTAACATACTAGAAAGGGGGAAATTTTCACAATTTAGAAAGTGGCAAAACGATATATAAACGATATATTTGCCAAACATTGATACGGGACGTTTAAGTTCTAAATAAATAAATACAACATGAAAAAAGTGGGTAGGAAATAAGTTTATTTTACTCTAATAAAAAAAATCAAGAAAGTTTAAGCAATCTAATAAAATGAACACGTAGAATAATAAAAAAGATGCAAGGCTAATTTTGTTTACCCAGTCATATTTTATGGTTGATTTCACTTTTATAATTATATCAATTTTGACTTTCAAATAATAATAAAATTCGGCTTAAGTCATCTTAAAATTATAATGACAAATCAAAATTGCTTCAGTTGTCTCTACTGGTAACTTGTCTCTTTTGTCCGACCATTGAGTTGACGATAGGGAAATATTCTTTCCACATTTCAATTGTGGACTAGAATGGCAAATACGTATTCGTATAGCTTTATTAGACATGACTTCTGATCAATATACTTTGTATCTACATAAAGATTCAGCCATTTCTCTTCCATACTCAATTTCATAGTTGCTTTTCAGTTTTGGTTGGGATTATTTTTCTCCAAATAATCTTTTAGATATATACAAACTGCTTGATTAAAATCTCAATGTTGCCATACCGATGTCTTTTACTTGCAAATATGCAATAGTACATTCTTAATATTTTTTTGTCCCGAAAGCAGGACAAATAGGGTCAAATTGTAATACGGGACTGAGTAGTGAAATACGGTGACAGTCCCGTATACACGGGACGTATGTCAACCCGGATAACCGAAGCTACACATATGCATATAACCGAAGCTTTGCGTCTTATTAACGAAGTACATTATCA
Source organism: Araneus ventricosus (assembly GCA_013235015.1). Classification (NCBI taxonomy): domain Eukaryota; kingdom Metazoa; phylum Arthropoda; class Arachnida; order Araneae; family Araneidae; genus Araneus; species Araneus ventricosus. The sequence continues at coordinate 39,113 of BGPR01006980.1, forward strand.
TTACAATGAATAGGGATGAATCGGGACTGTGATGAAACGACGTATAAATGTAAATGACGTATAAATGAGAAATGTATAAACGGTGCGTTACTGCACAAACTTTTTATATTCAAATCAACTAAGTTTTCGAACTAATTCAGACCTGAAATGGTCAAACTATTTTTTAAAAATTTGTATCGCATTGAATTTTTCACCGCTTATAATTAGTTTATAATGCTCCGTTTGATAGTTTTATGAGTACATTCGTGATCAAGAAAAATAATTGGGACCAAAATATCATCGTGAGTGAAAAAAATTTCTGCTCCAGATGAAAAGTTATGCTTGGCACATGTTAAAAGTTAAATTGCGCATCAAAATTAAATGAGGAGCGAAGATACGTGTATAAAAGTTTTGCTCAAAAATCTTCAATATCCAACATTTGTTTCAATGCATGCTAGGCAGTGGCGAATCCAGGATTCGGGTCTGAGGGGGGGCTGAGGTCATAAACATTTTGTATCGTAGTGACGAATGTCAAACCTCAAGGATTATACAAACCAAAACACTTTTAACTTTACAGGCTTTCCTCTCCTGACAATAAGAATAATAAAGAACACTACAATACTTTCGATAATTTAATAAAAAATACAATGAAATAACTGGCCAAAAAAATGTTTTCGACCGCGCCAACGCTACAAGTGCAAGCGGAATGACTAAAAAAGTAGGAAAATTTCCGAGCCTGTCAAGTCAGAAAGCAATGTTGTAATACTATTTTTTAAAATGAAAATTAAGATCAAACAGTTGTAGTGATTTTAAATTAAATCAAGAATTTTGGTTTAATTCTGGGGGGGGGTGAGTGCTGCAGCCCGATAACTCCTCCCCTGGATTCGCCACTGATGCTAGGTGCTGACCTACAGACAGAGTAATAATAAAAAAATTATATTTTTTAACACTTCTAAACGTTGGGAATGAATAGAAAACCCAAAAAGGTCAAAGTAAGAATTCTAAAGCCACGCGCTTTGAAAAAAGGGAAAAATTCCTAAATTTCGCCATAAAAAGCAGTATGGCAACCCTGGTGACAACTTGGAAGAATAGAGACAACGTTTCTATGGCAACGTGATAAGAGCGGCTTAATGACCACGTGACCCAACCCACAGAAAGTAGTTTCAACTGAGCCTTCGTGCAACATGTATGCCGGTACATCATGAGTGGTCTGGAATTATTAAATAAACAATCTAAACATCCAACAACATCAAAATCCTTCCTAATTCAAGAGGAGATAACAAAGTAATTATCCATATAAGTTACGACGTAAATTTAATGATCCTTATCTATTATAAAAATATTTCATTCAACTTAATAAAACATAAATCATTTTTAAAACCAAAAATATCTTTCGGAAAAAGGAAAACAATGCTTACAACAAAAATATAAACTAGATTTCTAAATATACTACATACACACATCTAAAACTACACATAATTACAACATTTTTTTACAAACATGCTTCATTTTTCTAAGTATTGCTGCACACGCTACTCCAATTTTTATATCATCTTTAAATAAATATTTTATCCTATCATCGTAAATAGCTTGTCAAATAATAAGAAATGCTCTGAGAAATCTATAAATTATAATAATTATCAAATTAGGGCGATTAAAAACTAATTTTCTAATTCGCCTCATATCCTTAATTTTTTCATACTTTTATTCACTAACAACAGTAAGCAAACTGAGAAAAAAATTGAAAATGCTCGGAGTTATATATATATATGCCTTCATTCTCATTTCAGATGTAATTTTTAAATTAGATGACATCTGATTCTGACCAAAATCTGAACTTGTTCTTGATTTCTTATCATAGTTTTATGACATCTAAATTTCAGAATATTTTCAAGTTTAATCAGCAAATTGAAGAAAAAATTTTATAATCTCAATTCCAAAAAATATCGCTAAATTCAGTATCGCATCAAATTTATCTTTTTAAAATTTGGTATGAAAACGAAACTTACTCACTCCAGATCTCTTATGATATCTGATGCGCCCCATCTCTTTCTAAGTTCTTGAAGCTCTGGCGCCACAGGTCGGCCGACATGACACATCACAGCAGAACACGAAAGGAAAACGAAACATAATATGTGACCTCTACGAATTGACATCTCTGCGAAGACGAACGTGACAGAGAGGAAGTAACCACTAATAACGCACAAGAACAAGTCGCTATGAAGAGTGAACGCCAAATATTACCACCGCATTTGATGTACGAAACAACACCCGCATAAGAACGCGCAGAGAAGAAAATGAAGGCTACGTGGTGATGGCGTTATCTCCTTTTCGCTGGGGATGACAGAAAGTTAATGGAAACATGCATGATAAGATATTCCCCATCGAATAAGCAAACGTCAGCGTGATCGGTAAATAAAAGTCTGAAGCAAGCCGGTCGCCGTTGGCTTTCTACATCTGCTGATAGAATAAATCTGCGTTCGGTTTCTTGCACATTCGCGAACTCGAAAAGAATTCGTTTGTTTTAATTCTATTAACTTCCTGCTCTTTAGTGCGTGGAGTTATTTATCTTTCCTTCTTTCTCATGTTTCACGAACGGTTTTTTATTTCCTGTTGTACTTAGAACATTCTTTTTTCCTCGGAAGAAGCTTTCTGTAATTTTTTTTCAATTCTCCGTGAATGTGATCGTCAGTGTTATTTTGAGAAAACTTTAGTTCCATTCTTAACGAAGAGTCTTTAATTTAATTTCAATGAAAAAGAATGATGAAAATGGAAAATTCGTCATTCTTAGACTGTAAAGCTCTTTAAAGAGGCTACTAGAAGAGAATTCTACATCTAAATTTCTCCTCCAAAGTATGTATCACTTTGAAATGAATATCCTGTTTAATGTCCTAGGATTCGGATACATAGGACATTCTGGAGTTCTTACTTTCTTAGATCTGGAATATCTGGATTTGTGAAAAACAAACTCTTCTTCGCATATATCATTCAGATATTTCATAAATTTAAAGTTTTTATACTATATGAAGTTGAAGTTTTCAGGGATGATGTTTTAAAATAGGTGGGCAGATTATTAAAATTCTTTACATTTATGACCAAACTTCTCCTTTCGCCAACACCTGTTAATATGCATAGTTCAAGTTCTAATCTAATATTTGAAGCCCTAAGTGGAAAACCATTGTTTGCACTAAAATGCCGTACTTCTTATTCTGAACCTACAATTGTTAGCAAAGAAAAATACAAACTTGGCAATTCTAGAAACCTTAACACACCTAAAACAGCAAGATAAACAAAGCAATTTATTCGAAAAGTGTTAAGTAACAAAAAAGATAAGAAGCCGGAAATAGTGTAGGGAAACATAGATTTTTAATCAATTTTTAAGAAATCGCATTTTTCTTTTGTGCTTCTTTTTCGAAAACAAGTGTGTGTGGATATGTATGGAATTTTCTGATTTTTAAAAAATTGCTTCTGATTTTACTGCTTTTGGATTTTTAAAACAGGGTCGCAATAGAGGCATATTAATAAGATAATATTTTAACACTCCCCACGTTGTCCATTAAATAAAATGTTTGATGGAGAAGAATTATTCCTCAAAAATCATGGGCTGAATTGTTTTTAATTAACTTATGTCTTAAATAAGGACTTTCACTCACCGAAAAAAAATGTAAGTTTGAGATTGATTTCTTTATTATAATTATTATTATTCAAAATTCGATTGCAATCTTTAATCCAAAAATTAATGCAATATTCAACTGCCAGAAAATATCTACAACGGAATAATAAAATAATAAACAAATAAGACAATTTATATAAAGAAAACTAAATAAAATGAATTTTAGATATCATTCAACCATTTTGACCCCGAACCGTTCGACAAATGTTTCCACATTAAATACAATGGAACACGACAACTTCGAAGCTGACGGGAACGCCAGAAAAATTCGATTTACCCAAAGATTCGAACTAGGGAAAACTGGGTCTAAAAATGAATACAGCAAGAAAAAAATGAAAATTTTTTTAGCAATAAGTTACCTTAAAGATTTAATATTTAACGATTTAACAAATATTACGTAATTAATAAATAAATAGTAAGTAATTTGAAAAATAAAATTTTGAAGATAATAAATTCTATAAATAAGTAAGTAATTTTAATAAAAAAAAATCTGTGTACAGTACTTAAATACAACAATTGTGCAATAAAATTCCAAACAAACAATACAATTCACACCTAACGTGTTCACGTTTTTTTAAGAAAAAGTTTTTTTTTTTTTTTGAACACGTTGTAGAGCTGTGAAATCCTCGAGTGATTTAAAGAGCTTAAAAATTAGTCATTTACAAAAACGGAGGACAAAATGAGGGCTTCTTTGGCTAACGGAAACAATTCAGAAATTAAAGCATTTTTTAAAGTTTTTAGTTTTGACTTCGAATTAACCAAAATAAATATATACACATAAATATACACAATAATTTAACGTCATGCTAATAGGAAATTCAAGATACCAAACAATAAGTTCGAATTGCCAATGAATTCGAATTAAAAATCTTTGAACAAGCCGTATTCCACCGTACTTGAAATTTTGAAAACGATTTTTTTTACTTGAAACTCGATACATTGAATCCTTCCTTCTTCATATAAATCTCTTTTCTTTTTAAAGAGAGCATTTAAAACGAAACGGCAAAAAACTGATTGCAAATAACTTGCAGAATACAGAGATAATCATATTAATTTTGACTTATATTTTCCTCTTAATCTATGAAAGATATACGCTAAACTAGGAGTTTTCAAACTTTTTAAATTTTGCATCACATAAACAAGAATGAAAAATATATGTGCTATTCTAAAAACCTTTTCCAATTAAAAATCAATGAATCCTAAATGGAATACTTATAATTAATGAATAAAATATTTTAATTTTATATTATTAAATTATGTTCCAAAATGAAACTTTTACATTATTAGGTAGAAATATACTACATATTATAGTAACTAGGGAGTAAAAATGCATAACAGCAAATAGTAATATTTATTACTAGCAGTACGCGCACGGCGTTGCCCGTGGGATCCGGATTTCAACAAAATAAAAAAAAGCCCACATACAACTACGTAAATGAAAGTTTTAAAAACGAAATCAAAACAGAAATATATATATATTATTGACTTGGTCCGCCTCTTTTTCCTCTCGACCGAGTACCGTGAAATTCAAAACAATGTTAAAAAAATTACAATGTGATATTTATTACACCGCAAGCAAAGTATGAAAGGCAAAGAAATAAGTTCAGACACGCTTAAAAATAATAATAGAACTCATCGAGTAAATAAATCATCTCCTCTCAGAACGCGAAAGTAATGACGTCACCCTGGCCCTTCAGCCAATGAAATTGCCCGCAACGTTCCGGAGACTATCGTGGGCGGAAGCTTCGCTAGAGGAAACATATCGTTCAACTACCAGGAAAAAATTAATTATAAAAAAACTAAAAAAGATATTTTAACCATTCTCGTTTTAAATCCGACAGAACCGTTCTACTTATAAGCTGAAAAAAAATTGAAAATAATAGTGTTATTAGAAAGTCGGATGCAACAAATTTAAAAACAAAACCAACATTTAGATGGTAAAACAGACTGATTTTTAAAAAATTTTCAAAATTCAGTAAATTACGATAGAAATTCAAAACTAACTTCATTAGAGCGGAAATCGCGTGCTCTTTCCGATGGTCTATCTATTTTTGTCGTACAATAATTTGAAACCATTCTATTGAGAAATTAGTGCGAAAAATCAACCAAAACAACACAAAACTTTAAATAAAAAAATTTCTAGAATAAAATTTAAAATTTCGGCTTCGAGGTGCATTCAGTCACCATTACGACTATCTGTGTGCCAAATTTCATGGCTGTAAGTGCGATAGATTCGTCTGGACATCGCAGACAAACACACACACACGCACACAAACATTGCCTTTTATAAGTATAGATTTATAAGAATTAATGCGACGAATGGGCATGTTTCATTTAAACCTATTTCGATATGTCAGGCTTTGCCTAAATTTATTTCAAGCTTTCCAGGTTCAAGCTGTAACCGTGTCCTATTTTTATTTTTAATTAATAACATGGTTGATTTCGCAAATATATGATACGTTGGAAGGCATTAACCAGCGGGAGTGGTGTCCCTAAACTTTCTCGTATACTTCCCCAAAAAGGTGCTGTTCCCCTCCCCCCCGCGTGGATAAAAAAATTCGAACCTACTGTAATTCAGAATCCAATGACTATCAGAAGGTTTTTCATTATAGATTATAGTGGTTGTAAAATATTTAGGTGAAGAATCATATTCAAAGAGATGCGTACCAGTTAAAACACACACTGCTTCCACAATTGCCGGCTCAAGGACAAAGTGACGTACTCCTTCCGCGTGTACAGAGATTGCTACCAGTAAGCATGCACATGGAGAATCGGATAAAAAAAATTGAATATGCAATTTAGACGCCTTTTTTTATCGATTCGAACGAAATTTGGGCACAGATCTATAATTAATGTTAGCAAGCGTCATACCAATTTTTATTTATCTAAACCAAACGGTTTAGGAGATATAATTTTTACAAGTATGCGATTATTCTGTCCGACAGACCATCAACCCTTCTACGGATTTGGTCCAAACTTTGATACGGACCTACATTCATGATGATAAAACTGTATACCAAATTTTATCCATCTAGCTATTCAAGTTTTTGAGTTAGAGTGTTCATATGACCGCGGACAGACAGACAGACTTCCCGTAGACGGATTTTGTCCAAAATTTGACAGAAACCTGTAAATTATGTGTAAAGATCACATAACAAATTTCATCCCCGTAGCTCTAATAGTTTTCGAGTTATCGTGTTCACAGACAGACAGACATAATTTCAAAATTGTGTTTTTCGGACTCAGGGTGATCTAAAACGTGGAGATTCGTCAAAATCTCGAGTTCGAATTTTTTGACGATTACAGTACTTTCTCTTGGTATACTTCGTATACGAGAAAGTAAAAATTTCATAGCCTTGTTGGAAATATATTTAATTCTGCAGCAAATAAAACAAATCAGAATTAACATAGATAAACTAAAAATAATATAGTGGGAAAGAAAATGATGCTTGGAAAAGAAAAAACTCAATAATCTATATTACTAAAAAGAATCCAGTAAGTGAATTCTTCAGGATTCTATGACTTTCGAACATTTCTGACTCATAGTCTAGCGTTTTGATAAACAGCAATCCTTTTATATGTTGGTACAGATGATTAAAGCTCACAAGCGTGCGAAGTTTTTGCCATACTGAATCCGTCTTTTTTTAAAGACAACTTAGAGATGAACGAGATGTCATTTGAAACAGGATGGTACAATTGTCAATAACTTTGAGCGGAATTAGCAGCGCCGGTTTTACCGTTAGGGCAACCTAGGGGCACTTGTCCACCAAATGAAGCTGGAATACGTTGGTCGGACTTCTGCTCTTCATAATAAATATTAGATTGCAAAATGTGTTTAACTATAACCATAAATTTATTATTAAGTATGCAAATGAATTATTATTGATGCTTAAAACGGAAGTTATTAATATTACTAAAAATTATTTTCCTTTTTTGCAATTAAAATGTTTCGTTAAATAAGAGAAACAGTCATTTTAATGTCAATTTTTTATATTCGATTATGTTATATTTGGTTATGCATGTGAATATGCAAGTTCGCACTGGTAAGAAGCACATAATTTTTTTTTTACCTAGAGGTGACAGGTACCCTGTACCGACCCTGGAATTAAAATACAAACAAATAAATTTCTTCCTTTCTCTTTCCAAAAGTAGTTCTTCGAGAAATCTTAACTGAATGTGAAAGCTAAATACTTAACATCAATTAATTCTATACTTACAAAAGGCAATGTTTGTGTGCGTGTGTGTGTTTGTCTGCGATGTCCAGACGAATCTCTCGCACTTACAGCCATGAAATTTGGCACATAGGTAGTCGTAATGGTGACTGGATGCACCTCGAAGCCTAAATTTTAAAATTTATTCTAGAAAATTTTTTATTTAATGTTTTGTGTTGTTTTGGGTGATTTTTCTCGCTAATTTCTCAATAGCATGATTTTGGATTATTGTACGAAAAAAATAGATACACCATCGGAAAGAGCACGCGATTTCCGTTCTAATGAAGTTAGTTTTGAATTCCTAACATAATTTGCTGAATTTTGAAAATTTTTTAAAAAATAGCCAGTTTTGCCATCGGAATGTTATTTTTGTTCTTAAATTTGTTGCATCCTGTTTTCTAATAACACTATTATTTTCAATTTTTTTCATCTTATAACTAGAACGGTTCTGTCGGATTTAAAACAAGAACGGATAAAATATCTTTTCCCGTTTTTTTAATTGATTTTTTCCTGGGCAGATGATTATTTTTCTGGAGCGAATTTTCTCCCGCGACACTTTTCCGGAACGCAGCTGGCTATGTGATTAGTTGAAGGGGAGGTGACGTCATAACCTTGAATTGGGTGTCTGATTATTATTTTCGGCAATATCTTAACGTATTTATTCATCTCGCATACTTTGCTTGCAGTATTTTCAAAACGGTTTCATGTCATTGTGGACGTGTTTTTTTTTTTTTTTCATATTTTTTAGTTTTGGCCCCACCGCCCCCCCCGTTGGCGTACTGCAGTTATATAATATACGTCACTGCTACGTGTCTTTTAAAAGGCAAAAAAAAAAAACCGACAGTGAACTAGGTATAAACCACTTAGGACTGCTTAGTTTAATCAAAAATTATTAAGTTGTAAATTTGGTTGAAATGCATACATTAATAAAATACATTTGTTACTTTTCGACACTGGACTTGTGTTTCTTCAGTTACATTTAATTCTTCACTCAAAGCTTTGGGGTTGTGACATAAATTCATATTATTCTCGGAAATGTTTTTTAAATCTCTTAGCCAGATGACCAAGCTGGCCAATCGACAGAGTGTCGGCTTCATTGCCAGAGAGTCACGAGTTCAAAACCCGATTCCATCAGGGGTAAGCCGAGTAGGCGAGTCGAATGCGCATTAAACCCATCGTGGTTAACTGATTTCCCGTTATTGTGGTGTGGAAGTTTGGAGGAGGGGTCTTTACCCAGGTCTTTCCCTCATTATTTGATCTCGGTTCAAAACTACAAATTCCGACCTAAAATAGCACTCCTGTAACTTCAAAACGAGATATTAAAGGTTAGAATTAAGTTGAAACGGAATATTAAGTCGATATTCTGACGAAACTGAACCTAACAGTTTGATAGGGAAAAAGAAATTAGATAATTTAAGCAGGAAAACTACGAAAAGCTAATGTATTATGAGAAAAGCAAATATTGCCAATATATAAATTCGCAGTTAATCCAATATTCGATATTCGGAGAGAAGTGGTTACGAAGATGTGTTGCATAATCAAAGGTGGCGCCAGTGGGACTACCAGGGAGAGCAGGGCCCCCCTGTCGGAGATGCTTGAATCAACTAGTAGATAAATAAAGATCTGGCGAAATTTGAGACCAATTTCATTACACTCCTCCTCCCCCCATACAGCAAGTCGTGACCCCCCGTCGGGCAGACAGTAGAACCACTCCTGTGCATAATTAAATCTTGTATCTCAGAATATGTCACCGCCTCTTCCATCAGCACAGACTTTTCCTTTAATGCCACTAGGCGTCTAGGGCAGTGGTCGCAAACTCATTAGTCAAAAGAGGCAAAGATCAGCAGTACAACGATTAAGATTTCTTTTTGAGAGCCAAATTCTTTTCAAGGGCCATGTTTTTAGTTGTCGGTTTAAACTAGCTACTAACATTTAATAAAACTAGACTAGCTGCATGGCCCGGCGTTGCACGGGCAATCTTGAATAATGGGATATTCCCGGGCGGAGAGAAGTGAGATCACGTGAGGCCTTCGGATCCATATTTTTTCATATGCCCGGCTCCGTTTTTTTTCAACAAATATTGTCACTTACTTTCTCCAAGAAATGTAAATGTTCCTTCAAATCTAGTCTTTTTATTACTAATTTTCATATGCCAGCCTCCGATTTATTTTTTTTACATATATTGTCGCTAACGTGAACGTTACGTTCCCCCCAAAACGTATTCTCTTTTCTTTGTTCTTCTGTTTGTTCGACTCTTCTGTATGGCCCGGCGTTGCACGGGCTAAATCGAATAATACCTGAGGTCACGTGACACATGCCTAATGTGTGTTATAATATTGTTGAAGTGTGTTGTATTAGTGTTTTCACCTCCTGCTTCATCTGGGTGTAGATGAGAGGTCCTGTGATAAATCTGGCCATGAATTCTGAAGCAATACGCTCCTCTCCCTGTAGACGGTACAATCTGTGAACCCATTGAAGCACTGGTACGACCTTATGTTATTTTGAAATGCACTGATAATTCACCGGAGCCATCCATCAATCCTTTCATTCTCACTGGATAAACTGAAGCCTGCTCAATTATATTTCCATTATGACAACAATGAGTGTAAATTCCTCTGGTATTCTTTTCATCCCGGAAATACAACCCTCCGCATTTCAGACAGAGATTGTCCATTTCTCCACAGTTGTGTTCTTCAGTTCAGAACAGTTCTAGCTGCATAAAAAGTTTGTATCTGATGTTGATTTTGTCCTTCAATAACATTCAGACGGCGTTCTCTTGCATGTTGTACCATGGCTGACAATCGGCTATTTCTTTGTTCGTCTGTTCCTTCGGCTCTTCTCTCCTGGCTACGTTGTCCCATTACTGCCAATCGGCTATTTCTTTGTTCGTCTGTTTCTTCGGCTCTTCTTCTCTGGCCACGTTGTGCCATTACTGCCAATCGGCTATTTCTTTGTTCTTCTGTTTCTTCGGCTCTTCTCTCCTGCCCACGTTGTGCCATGTCTGACAGTCGGCTATTTCTTTGTTCTTCTGTTTCTTCCGCTCTTCTGTCCTGGCCACGTTGTGCCATAGTTGGACAATCGGCGGCTTCTTTCTTCTTCAGTTTCAACAACTCTCCTTTCACGTTTTCTAATTGCCTCCCGTCTACTGGCAGCATCCCCTGTAATTCCTCTTTTTCTTTTAGGCATCGGAAAAAGCGAGAATTCAACAAAGCAAAAATAGTAACTTCCAAATATCAGCTTAAAACAGAAGCTTCCACAAATATTTAAACTTGATCAAATCAATGAATAATGATTAAAATCACTAACATAACTAATCTATATCTTTCGGCACATAACTTTACAGAAACAAAACACGCCTGTAAATTCGTTAAAATGATTCTGTTCAAGTGGCAAAATATCACGGGATAAAAAAAAGAATTTATACACTTTCAACAATACATTTTTTTTATTTCTGTCAGCGTCACTTTTTTATTGTTGTTGTAACAATGTTCCTTAAAGTAAACGACTTCAACAATAAAATAAATTTTGAATTGCGCTGTAACAATGAAAAGTATTGTTATAAAGTATCCCAAACAATGAAAAGCATTGTTGTCAGTTAGTTTTTAATTAATATCTTTTTCACTAATTAAAATTTCGAAATTTAAATGGCCGAAATGGCTTCCCTGGATTATTCCCCATCTTTTGGTACCTTCCGCGCGCTTCTCCGTTCGGCGGTTCGTGAGAAGATAGAGGGACATACATACATACATACATACATACGTTTGTTTACCTTCGAATTTTAATAGAGTAGATATTATAATAATCGTACTAAGTCGAAATCGATTCGTGGCAAAGCCGCAGTCAAGTGGCTAAAGAGCCGCGGTTTACCGACCACTGGTTAGGTAATAGTAAAGTATCTGTGCGGAGAGAACAGTTGCAGTGGTATCTTGCGGCGAAATTCGTAGTTAGTGTTTTTATCTCAAACACTGCACGAGATACAGAAAAAAAGAACTTGCGTAGATTAGAAGACATAAAAGGGGCATTAAACAAATGCCCCTTTTTTTATTCACAATTGTGAAAATCGTAACCAAACAGGCTACGATTTTTACAATTGTGACTTCACGAATGGCGGAAGATTGGAGCACTTACCTGTCATTAGACTCATCGCTATTAGCACAAGATATTTTACGATATCTTCACGATATCTTCACGATATTGCTACGATATTGTGAATGACGCAGAGCATCGTAAAGACAACATATAAATATAGTAGAGCATCTTATGCTAATAGGGATTTATACTTCTTGATGCCACAAAGCACACCTGAACTTCAATAACTTATTAAAATACCGGGCCGATCTCCCAGATATTGAAAATTCCGTATCAAATATTAATCTATCAGCGAACTTAATATTAAACTTCGGTAGCACTTTAGCTTTCGGTAGCATAAAATTTTGTATTGCTCCTCCAGTAATGGATGCTCTGTCTATTGCACATGACATTACTCGAAAAGCATGCTTCATCCGTCCATATATTGTCTGTAAGGAACGTTGACGAGATTTCTAAGTGATGCATGATAAAACTGCAGCACGTGTAATCTCTCTCAGCATCCCCTGCTAGTACCGCTGAGCACCGAATTCGTCAGGGTTTTCCAAAACGTGGCTTTATAAGAGGCATATAGTCTATTTGAGACGTCACTGATCGCGACGAAACAAATCCACGTTCTACGTATTCCATTGTGAATATTTATGTGTGCGAGGTGCCTTTCCATATCAAACAGATGATGCTCTACAACAGGGGTTCCCAGGGGTTCTTTTTTCTCTCGCGGCCCCCCCCCCCCGATTGGCCTTTTCATTTTCGAGTACCCCCGAACCATCCTCAATGCAAAGAAGATTTTATTAATAAGGACTTAGGTTAACTTAAGAGTCAAAGACTCGAAATAATAACATTTGCAGGACTTATTTTTGATTTTGCATTTTATTACACTAACGAAATATTATTAGTTCAACGCCAAAACAAATAAAACCAGTACTGCAATAATTGCGCATTGACTTTAGAAGATAACTAAAAATTACACTTCGTAATAATCAGCTATTCAAGTGGAAGAAGGTTTCAATGCGATCCTTGAGTACGTCTCCTGAAGCTGAGTTTTATAAAATTGGGTTCAAATGAAGACAGATATAACGTCATGTCTGGAGCTGTGAAAACCAGGTATCAATCAATTAACATGTTTCCATTTCCTTTCTTTCTTCTTATTTCGAGAGTAGGTTTTAGGACTTTCACAGTTTTCACATTTACTTTTTCACATCAACTTGAAAAAAAATATATTCTTTAACTTTTAATTCATTATGTTTTCTTGTTTCCGCCATTACCAACTTAGATTTCGCGTACCCCTAACTTGTCCTTCACGTACTGCTCTACAACGCGCGTCATAATTTATTTTATTTCCGTATATCTTACCCTACAAGAGACAATAGCGCTAGCACCGAATTTTACCGCTAGATGACGCTGTAAGTTGGCTTATCGCGTAGCTCTTTTACTGCAGCTAGAAACAACTTTCATGACAATAGTTTGTTACTCATGACCTAGCTTATTAGGTGAACAGCTTTTGCTTATTTAGCTTTAAAAACCCAACAAGAACCTTTCAAAACTTTTTAACGGACTGTACCACAATCATCAGAAAACATTTATTATCAAAACATATGTTGACAAAAAAGCATTTTTACCAGTTTAAAAGGTATAGACTTTTAGTATATATAAATTATAAAATCTTATTACTTTCAATCAGAAAAAGCAAGACTTTTATTTCTAGAGTGATTCGCTTATTGTATCGAGTCAAATATTCGTAATATTATACACGTAATCTTTTTCCTACAGAGAAGGAGAATCAGAGGCATCTCCTCCCATAGACCGTAATAGCAACCTTTTCAACATTGCGCGTCACGTAGACAGTACACCACCTGTTTGGATCTCGGGAACTAACCAGAATACGTCACTGCGACGCGACTGGAAACGAAACCAATCCCTACCGTCGTGACAACGATGCAAACAATTATTAAAGTATTTTTTTTTTGTATTTTTTACTCCTTTTTGGACGGTTATTAAATTTAAGAATAATTTATTTCTTTTGATACATTGTTAATTTGACAGCTTAAATCGCGAAATTTTAAAATAATGTTTTTTTCTTACTAAACTCACCTATTCTTTAATACAGAAATCTTAATATAAATAAATGTCATTATGGGTATGTATATTCCACATCTCCTCCTAAACCACGGCACTAATTTCAATCAAACTTTGCACACTTATTAATTAAAACAAGGGGGAAATTACTGTCAACTTTTCAAACTGTAAATGTTAATTAAACAGTCAGTTAATTAGAAATTAACAAAAACCGTTTTTCCGCAGTAACTTCGGAGCAAATTATCTCTCTAAAATTATTTTTATACCATCTTAAAGTTCAAAATTATACCTTTATTTTTTCAAATTTATTAAATTCTTAATTACCTGCAGGCGATTTTGAAATAACTCAAATTCATAGCTACTCCGTTGCTAGGCAACGGTTAGACTTTGAACTAATTTACCTTTATTTCTGAAATTTTTGCTTATTTTTATAAATATATTTTATAGTATAAGAAGAGAGAGATCATCATCAACTTTTAAACGCCCTAATCTTATTACAATTTCAGTTAATTGGAAATTAAGCAAGATATGGCATTTTCCGTGATATTTTTCGAAAATATATATTATGTCACAAAAATTATTTTTACACGTATTTAAAGTTTAAAGAAATATCTTTTCATGACACAAGATTCATTTTCGTTCAATTCGTTGCCCTCATTTAAAAAAATTTTTCAAAAATTAAATAGTGTATAAAATTTCCAATTTGTAACACTTTTTTTATTGGTGAAGAACAAGGAATTGTTGCTATCTCACATTAGAGGAATTCTGGATGAAGACTAATTTTCTTATTTGTTATTCATATTTATTTCAACGCTTTTTCTTAATTAAAAATTTACTATGTAATTAATTGTCCCAAAACATCCGTTAAAATCTTTCTTATACAGCAAGATTTATGAACAAAATGTGAAGTACCTATGCAACAAATATTAATAACTTACGGAGAAAATTATTTATCAGCAGTTTTTAAAAATCGTTTAGTTCAATTGATATTCTCATTTTAATTATAAGACGTTTCAGAAAATAAAAGAACTTTGGGTATTGTAATTTTCTATACAAAAGTAGTTTTTAACTTCAAAAATATTAGACATGAAAGTATTTTAATCCTGAGCAACGCCGGGCATAATAGCTAGTTAAAAATAAATTTGGAACATCATTAAAAAAATTTATTCTCTTGTAGAGTAAAAATAATTTAAAACATATGGATGTATAATTTAAGAAGTATAAAATATTTTTCAAATTATTAAATTTTATTTATTCTTTAATGAGAAAAGTTCTTTCAGATCATAATTTTTTAAAAACTACAGAAAATTAATTTTTGTTGATAAAGTTATTATACCATCTCTTTCAGAATATAATAAAACTTCAACAATAAATTAATTTTTAAATTAACATTCATTATTAATCAAGATACAAAAATTGAAAGTAAGCAATATCCATAAAGAAAATTCATTTGTGATTTTTTTTAAGACCCTGCAGGAAACTTATTTTTTTATTAAATTTATATTAAACCATCTCTTCCAGAATATATCATTAAGTCTTCAACAAGAAATTAATTTTTAATAAACGTTTCTTCATTCTTATTCAAAAATTGATAGAATGTAATGTCCATACAGAAAAATAATTTCTGAAGTTAATTTTTCAGAATTTTCTCAACCCAGAAAACAAATTAAATATCTTTATTGAGTTTTGTAACAAAATATTAGGATAAATGCGAAAAACTCAAAATAATGTCACATATTTTTTTGAACAAGCATAATAGATTACATAACATTTCTAACAAACACTGTGAGTACACAATTTCTAACACACAAAAGTGATTTATAATATATAGTCTAAATATATTCAATATAAGGGAGTGTAATAAAAAAGACCCCAAGAGCTGGCCATAATGGAATGACCTTTTACGCTTAGGGTAATTCTAACAGGAGTTAAAACTCCCCACAAACTTCGCTCATTCTGCACAGCATAGGAAAATCTTTGTGATATTCTAATTTTTGATTAAATATTATTGGCAGAATTTTTCTTCTTTGGAAAAATATTTGCTAGCTTAAACATAAAGAAATCACCAAAAAAAAATTAAAATGCAAAACATATTTCAAATTCTTTGATTTCACATCTTTCATAATTTTGATGCTGAGCTTAATGCCCATGTCATATTATTCAGCAATAAAAACAAAAATTACAGATATTTACAAGGTATATTGCATGCATACTCAGTATTATTCCAGCGAGCAGTTTAAAAGTCTACTGCACTGGAACAAAAAAAAAAACTTAATTACTTCATTTATTAAAGCAAAAATAAATGTTACAAATTTTTCATTCATGCAAATTGTCTTTAATAAAAGTTAGAAACACTTATTAAACATATCTGTTCTTATAAAGAGGATCATCGTGTACAACGATACACAACATGGCGCCGACTTAGGATTCTTCCATTTGAAAAGGCGGGAATCAAAGTGGCTAGTACTCGAACTTCAAGATGGGGGCGCTGAACAAATTGCTGATTGAGACTCTGATTCTTCTTCTCTGTGGCTTCGCTAACACAAGACGAGAAAAAGAAGTGCTCCCAAAGTCTCGTTAAAAAAAAAAAAAAAAAGCGCAGCTCGGCGGGGAATATAAATATAGAAAGCCAGTCTGAAACTTGACCATTATTGAGCTCCATTTCTGTGCATGATTGAGATTTATTTTTCTGAGTTGAGTGTGGAGTTTTATTGCCGTATCGAACAATTGGGTGATCCGCTTAGATTATTAAAGTTTCCTGGAGATGAAATAATTTCAACTACTAACCTTGCAAAGATGGTATGGAGAGATGATGCATGCCTGTCGCGTAGACATTCACAACACACTGAACGTCCATTACTGGACGACGAAAAGTTCTAGATATGCTGTTGAAGTACAAATTAAGTGTTCTTCAACAGCACATCTAGAACTTTTTTTCATAGATTAACATCTATGGTGGAGAATTTTCAATAACAGATTTATGGGCCCAGTATTTTATTTAGTAATTGCAGTCCTGTTGTACTTTACAGCAGCAAAGAGAATAAAACTTACGAGAGAAGGCTCCATTCTTCCATGATTTGTAGCCACACAGTTTTGGAAATCGTCAGCAAATAAATGCTGGATTTGTGTTTCTATTCTTATCTCTAATATGCTAAATGTGTCTTTTCATACAAAATCGATGATGCTTTACTATTTGGTAATTCATTTTCTCTCACAGCTTATGCCGTTTTCGAGTTTAGAATACTTACTTCGAATTTTGCCGCTAGATAGGCCTCATCGCGTACCGCAGAACTACTTTACTATACCCTGACACCACATTTATGATTATAGATTTCGTCGTTATGAAGTTAAGAGAAGGGGAAGGAGGGTTCGATATATTGCAATAATTATGGTCTTCTCCTATTAGTGTGAACTCTTGTGTTTTTCTGGAATTTTTATCTGTTCGTTATAATATTAGTATCAATTAAATTATAGCACTCTGAATCAAAGTGATGCCTCATGTTCTCCTGACAATCAATATTTTCAGATCCAGTCCCTCGCTGATTAACATATTAATTACTAGCTCTTATCCGTGACTTCGTGCGCGACGAATTTGAATTATTATATTTTTTTATTCACGAATGTAAGTGTTTTGTTGCGTGTTGAAAGCGGAAATTGAAAGTTCTGACGGTTAATAATAGTTGGACTACTTATAGGAGTATACGTGTCTGCTTATATAGTTAGGTAATTTGTTTATCTATGCTAACACACTTTTGTATACTACTTTTTTTCATTTTTTTTTTGCTATAATTAAGAGATTTTGTGGATAGGATCCACGTGAACACGCTACATATAGTTGCCCGTTAGAAAAACATAGTTTTTCCAAATGTACGCAACTCACTTTGAATGTCTGGACTTAAGCTTTGTTAATTGTCATCCCAAATGCTATTTTCAAAGGGAATTGTAATATTTTGAACTGAAATGGTAAATCCGTCGGTATTATCGGAATGCGTGAAATTAAAACTCTCTCTTCTCTCTCTATGCCAGTCATAACAGTAGCTCGCACGATGATTGGACCTAAGTGTGTAACTTGTAACCGTGTGCCATTTCACAGTCTCGTTGCATCGAGGTTACGTATTAATAGTAGGGGCCCTCTACTAAAGAGTTAAGGAACTCTACAGGATATGATTTTACTTGTTCATTGTCCATAACCGTGACCTTCCTCCATTTGTGACGTATTTTTTTCATTTATCTACAATTTCATTAGTTGGTGCCAAAATTGCCCTTTCACGCTGCCATTTTCTATTCTCAATATTAGCTTGCAGTTCAGGATAAACCTTGCTTATCAGTCCCTCTGTGATATAAACAATTTTGCAAAATCCCCCGTTCAATGTAATTATGCCGTTTCAATCTGTTTTAAACCGACCTTCGCCAATTTCCTAAAGAATAGTCACATAATATCCTGATTCAGTGTCGTTGAACAGTTGAACTTTTATATTTGTAGTGAGATTAAATTTTTTGACATGGTCCCATTCTTACACCAGGATTTTACACCAGGCCAATTCTGTACAGATGTACCTTGGATTCGGCGCTTCTATTTCTTTGTTGAAGCATTCCAGGTGTAATATCATACTTTGACATACAGCAGACTTTTTGCAAAATTATCTTTTGTACATAGCTCAAAAAATGCGATCAGAGTAATTTTCGGTAGGGTCAATACTATATCACGGAAATTAATTGCATTAAAATAGACTCGTTCACCATTCTCTAAGTGCACAGCCAGATGTGTTACAGTGGCGTACCTTACGTGCAACGGAAAACGTAATAGCCCCCATACCAATTCGTTGCTGCTGACGTAACGGACGGACTTATAAGTGTTCACTTCGTCGATGGTATTTCCGAGCTCTGTGTTCTTGAAATTGAAAATGGCTTGATCGACCCCTTTATTATTCTATTTGTAGATGTATTTTATCGCTCGTGCGGAATTGCAAGCTTCTACATTTATATAGGCATCAAGCATTTTTGTCAAAATGGAAGAATAAGGGACTACTCAACTATTATCGACAGCATCATAATCGCCCTTGAGAAGTTTGATAGTCGCAGTTTGACCTCCTTCTGCTGAGGATCTATGTCGGTACTGGGGATATCCGTTTTCATTGTGAGCAGTCTATTTATAACTTTCGTAGAAATGTTTTTGTACATTTTCCATCTTTCGTGCATAGAGAATCGGCATTATGAGGGCCGCAGGGGCTTGTATCATGTTTTTAACAATGGTATTGTGTAATTGCTTAGCAATGTTTGGATCAGGTATTTTGGCGCTGATAATAGCATCAATTCTATTGGGTTTCTGCTTGTCTTTTAACCAAAGTAAAATTTGGACGTATGGAAAGCCCCGCGTCTACCTTTCAATAGAATATATTCAAACACAATATATATCCGTATACTTTCCCTTTAGATATAACTAGCATCAATTTTTTAACATTTAATCTAAAAACTTTTGCAAATATATCATGTGCATCAAAAGATTTCTGTACCGTTATAAATTCAGATTTTATTCAATATCTTGAATAAAATCTGATAAGAAAAGATACAAATATAAATTACTAAAATTAAATAAACTGCAAACTCAGAAAATTAATATTGAGCGTTCGACTTCAAGTTGAGTTATTTCATGAAAACCAGCAACCACAAATTATTTCTTTTCTCATTAGAATTACATGATAGAGGTTATCTGTATGATCAAGTGACGGTTGATTTTAAAAATAATTTGTTGCAGGTGTTTGCGTTTTTCTTAAGGATCACATGACAGTTGATTTTAAAAATAAGTCGTTGCACACGTTTATTCTTTTCTTAAGAATCACTTGACGATTGATTTTACAAACAAATTAGTTATTATTGAAAACAAAAAGAAATTAGAAATCTCCATCACGGGCTGCTGAGTCAATGTGCCTTCCTTTGTTAATTATTTAATTGTTGTCTATAGTCAAAAATATTGAATATATGATGAAGTCACATACCCTATGTACATACCTGGGTTTCAAGCTACCACCCTACCAATTTTCATTCAAATCGGTTGGCCGTGAAAGCGTAACAAACAGACAGACACACTTTCACATATATTATTTTATTAAGAATTGACGCATCAAGAATTAGCGTCCGTTACAGCAGTTACAAGACTTACTTTACACTAATATATTTAATGATGACGTAACAAGACTCGCGTTCTTTCATGATGAGTTACATGTTCCAACATAATGAGATTTGCGTTTGTACGCTGCGAGTTACAAAGCTTAACTGGTAAAATTCTGTTTACGCAACAGCGCCATCTATAGCAAGCCATTAGCTTACAATACTACTCACTGACACCATTGTCTCTTCCAGCACCCAGTGAGGATGTGGTAGAGTTAGAGCTAAACAAGGATAGCAAAAAGTAAAAACAAATTTCGCAGAATATTTTTTTCTTTAATTTAATCATTTCTTTTGTTATGCTGGTATTATTCACTGACTGAAAAAGAGCCTTAATTAGTCATTAAAAGAGGCGCAGGTTGCGACCCCTATTATGACATATATCGTAGACCAGTTCTCGATTCTCGGCGCTCTTTTGAATCCAGATTTTTTCAAATGCGCCCTATGTAAAATTTCAACAATTACTTTTTGCAAAATAATCAACAACTTTTCTACAGGTTAGGTAAAAATAAGACACATTTTAAGTTATATAAAATTTTATTCAACAAATTTTAACAAATATAATTCAACATTTTCTCAAATCCTGAAATTAAACTGGACGCACGTACTCTTTATGAGAGCAGCTACCAAAAAACTGGCTTCGCATAAATGAGAAGTAGCAAACAGAATTTAAATTTCTGAGCTTTAACACTTAAGATTGACAACCAAAACTCAGTTAATTCCGTGTTGCTAAATTTTGTTTTAATGATTGTCACAAGACAACTAACTCGGTCAGGTTCTCTTCTTTTGCAGCTTTAAAAGAAGATGAAGCGATAAGAGCCATCAAATGGATCTTGAATCCATGCAAAACTGTCAATACTATAATTTTGAAAGTATTTCTCAATCCACGTAATAAGCTGTGATAAGTGTTCTGAAAAAATGTCGCTACCTGTAAATTAAATTAAAAAATGTAAATGAATTAATAAAATTATATAAAATCTCTTGGGCCCCTGTGAGGAAATCGAGACTCCCCTGGGTGCCACGCAGGCGGTGGAGTTTGAAATTATCTGTAAATTATTACTTGCACACCCACTTTAAACATGTGTTTTATACTCAATACTCTCAAATAAACTTTTCATTAATACTATAAAAAAGTAATCTCCAGATTACCGACTGTAAAGAGACGTCTTTATTATATGAAAAAACGAGGTGAAACAGAAACTCAATTATGCTGAAACATTTTTCCACTCTCAACAACGTTGCGATTCCAGAAACAAGCTTTATTAGAACATTGAAATATAAAAGGAGATAGACGGACAAATACAAAATATGTAAAATTAAGAAAATGATAACAGTAATCAAATGTCTGTGATTAATTAAAAAATAGAGTTTTTAGTTCTTAGAATGTAAAGGTAAATTTTGAAGTAATAATATTGTTCAGGTGGCTTAAAAAATTAAAGCGAAGTTTAACTTCTTTATTACTCACAAGACATTAGTGTTATAAATCTTTTCTAATACTTCAAATACAAAATTCAGGAATTAATCTCCAGAATAAAACGTTAGAAGTTTAAGCTTGTTTTGAAATATATGCTCGCTTTGCAGTTGCTTTATCTCTATTATCTCCAGTTTTACCCATATAAGATCCTACAGAATTTCATGGAACGAAGGAAATTATTAGTGTTTGTAAACCAAAATAGAAGAAAAATGATTAAAATTCTGTTATTATATCCACAATATGCTTCGTTATTGTGGATATATTGCATAAACTTGGTTAAGCAGGCCATTCACATGTCTTTCAAAATGGAATTTTTGAATACGGGAAGGAAAAAGCAATCGTCAAGGTCGAAAACCTATGAAATTTGGAACAAATGATTGAAATCGATGGAATTCCAACGAACTCAAAATCCAACGCTTCATGCGCCGATTCCAATTTGGAGCCTAGAGCGAGGGTAGTGGCAAGATCAAAGGGTCTGCCTAGATTGAAGCCTCATGACGAGGCTAGAAAATCAGAAACCCGACTAATGGGGGAGGAATAGGGGGATAGAAGAACTACGGTGGCAAACTTTGGATCCTACGTGAATGACGTAATTTTTCGATTAAAATGGGTGGGAGAAAAAACGGGCCAGTACAAATGGCATAGCTAGCCTTCAAGTGAATTCCCAACTTTACAGCAAATTTTTGTAAATTTTTATCACTTTCTCGTACATACAAAGAGAAAGTATACAAAGAGAAAGTATAGTAATCGTCAAAAAAATTGACTCTCAATACCAACTGGTCGATGAATCTCCATATTTCAGACTTCCCTGAGTCCAAAAAAACCAGTTTGGTTAATTATGTCTCTCTGTCGGTCGGTCTGTGAGCACGATAACTCAAAAATGCAGAGAGCTAGAGGTATGAAATTTGGTATGTGGCCTTTACACCAAAATTGTGTTTCAAATTTCGAACGAAATTCATCTGCAGTAAGTCTTTTGGCTCATTCGATCGTTTCCATGCCAATACAATAACTCAAAAACGCCAATAGCTAGACGGATGAAATTTTTTTCATCCGTCTAGCTATTTTATCTAGCTATTTTGTGGTTTTATCATTAGAATTGTAGATCAATGTCAAATTTTTGACCCAATCCATCCATAGACTGCCTGTCGGTTTGTATTTTTGCGTGTTTATGAAAGGTATAACTTGAAAACACAACGATTTAGACAAATGAAATTTTGTATGTGGTATTGCCGTCCAAAATTGTAGATCCGTACTACTTTCGGACACATTTGGGGGAAAAGGAGACATCCAAAACACGTACTTGCTTTTCTTAACTACTATGAGGCATAAAACTCGTCATTTTTTGTTAATAAACAAGAAAGTCAATGAGAGAACACTCCACTTCTGTTTTTTTTTTTTTCTTCTTTTTACACCTTTCATGTTTTGTCAAGTTGTGTAAATGACGACATTTACGTAAAAGGATGATACACACATTTACTGGGACACACTATGCACATAAATACAACGCAAATATAAATATCAACGCAGACTTTGTGAACTTTTTGCTTCTCTGTATTCTTAGTTTAGTGCTTCCGCTAGGCGGCGCTACTAGTTTGTTGTCTACTGTTTTATTGTCAATGTAATCATTCTATCCGCAACTCCCCTACTGATGGGACGATTTTGTTTTGCTCTTAGCTATTAACACCAGCACCTTTTGTTCTTTACTGCAATTTGCATTAATTCCTAATTCGATGAACTGTACATAATATTGAATATAACGCACCGTCCCCGCAACACAACTGTTATTAATTAAGTATTGCAAATTCTCGTGAGTTTTTCCATTGTGGAAGTTCATATTGCTTAAATTTGAATACCGACTTGTCGACAATTCTTTGGTTAAAAAGTATCAAATAATTTACGAGAGACGTGGTTATATATTTCAGTGCTAATTTGAAAATCTGCAGGAATTTATTTTCTTATTAGTGATCTTAAAAACAAAAAATTCTACAACGTTGCGCATGAGATCGTTTTTAATATGTAAATACAATGGAATAGAATTCCAAATCTATACACTTGCGTTAAAAATAAAATGCCACCTGCTACACACAAATAAGCCCTCTTAATAGAAGAAAAAATTCCTAATGACAGAAAATACCGCTTTTATCTGTTGGCAAATGAGAAGTCATTTTAATGAACATCATAATCTAGCGAAGATCAGCGCCATCTTTTGGAAAAGATATCCTCTGATTCCTGCAAAAGATCCTTGCAAATACCAAAATTATATTATAACATCGAAGAAATCCTTGCTAATTCTGATGAACTGTATAAATATTAATTCGATTGTCTGCTTTAGGAGGAAGATCATATATATAAACTCAAGATGAGATAAAGCAGAGCTTCTTAAACTTTTACCATTATTGGCCACTTTCTGATCGAAAAAAATAACACGTCTGCAGATAATAAGGGGATAAAATGAAACATTAATTAATGGTAAACAAAGAAGATTTAGTTTAAAATAATTGTTCAATAAATTTTCTTGATGAGTTTCGTGTCTAGATGGTTTTCGCAAGAATATTCACTTATAGATGTTGATGAAGGCTAGAGGTTGAAGAATCTTTCAAGTCTTAAAGAAAACGATTTGAAAGATTATTGTTCGCAGTGACGCATAATTTAAGCAGTGCTAAATTGAATAAAAATAGGATCAGTCACAACTGAAGGGAGGTATATAAATTCGTCGAACCAAAGATCCAGTGTCTTCGCGCTCGCGGGGGGGGGGCGTATAAATGCCCCGGGGTCAAAACATTACTGCGTTTATGCCACTTTTTAAAGCAAAATATGATGAGGGAGTGTAAAAATAATACCATTCTCCAAGTGCCATTTACACTGATAAGCCACTGACAGAGGCGGCCCGAGGCCCTGGCAAACTGGGCAACTGCCCGTGGCGCCAAAGCGGTAGTGTGAAGAGAAAAATGGTTTAATAGACTTGAGAAATAAAATCATATATTTTTTAATTTGTTGAATATATCATTTTAGTTTCAATAAGACCATTGTATAATCTTAAACATAATTGAAGTTTAGAAATTCTCACCATAATATTATATGTTTGCAAATAAAAATGCATATTTCTAAGTAAAAGTTTGTTTGACATTTAGAATGCAGACGTTATAGAATTTTTAAAAATTCGTTGGTTGGGGAGAGGCGCCATACTGTTGCCTTGCCCGGTTGGTGAAGTTACTTAGCGCCGATTCTGGCCACTGATGAGAACTAGGGTGAAAAGAAATCATATTATTCCTCTGGGATCATTTACCCTTGCTACCCCACTAGCCATTGTCACAAAACGTTAGTGCGTTTTGTCACTTTTCAAAGGCAAATGTGTTCAAGGGGCGAAAAAATACTATAACGCGGAAGCTGTTTAAACAAGTCTTGATTCTTGAATTGTATCTCTGAGAGATACAAGGTATAGGGATTTTTAGCAACAAAGACGATTATCCCCTAATTCAAAAAAATATTTATTTCAAAATTCGTTTCAATCTGCTTAAAAATTAAGTAAAATTGCCATCAGTAGATGGACTTGAAAAATTGCCGAACCAATTCGGTCAAGTCGAAAAAGTCCTCCTAGAAGGGCAGCCATATTATTTTTTTTTTGTTTAAACAAGCCACTGGTGATTATTAGGAGGGGATAGGGGGCGAAAAAGGCATATTAGGATCCGGACGCCACTTACCCTCGTTACGCCACTGCTGAGACCCTTAACAGAATTACAGATAATATTTTATAAGGAATCACATGGTTCATGGTTTTGTTGTTTCTGCTTGTGATTATCACATAAAAACTTTTTGAGTTCGTGCTTCAAGTATAAATAAATAAGCAGTAACGCTATTGCTAGTCACTTTAGCTGAACATTATTTGAAGAAGGCCGCTCGATTATTCAAATTGAAAAATGCAAGTGCATATCATTTCCTGATCCGTTTGTAGTTAAAAACTACTGTTCGTGCACTGATAGTCCTAACAATCGTGCAAAAGATGCATTTGCGGGCGCCTTTCGCAAATGTTTTCTGTGGAATAATTACAAATTCGATTTTTAGAATACAGAAAAAGGATTGCGAATGCGATTTTTAAGCTAATTTAATAGATTCCCAAAACCACCAAATGATAAATTCGCTGCTCCATAATTTTCAGAAGAGAAACGGGAATTTTATTTTTCCTTTTGTTCCCATATCTTTTCAAAATTGGCTGTGCTCATGTTTTGGAAAAACAGTATTGATGATTTTTCTAACCTTTGAAATAGGGAAATCGCTGAAGGAATATTATGAAATGAAAATATTTAATACAGTCAACCAATGTCGCGATAAAAGAGCCTCGTAGATTTAACAATTCGCAAATCATGAGAGAAGTTTTTTTGAAAATAAAGCAGATTAAAAATTATCTGAGATAATCGATGAGCTATTTGGGATTAAAGAAAATGTCAGTCTTACATACAGAACATAAATTTACTCGTGAAATAGATTATAAGGATTTATAAACGATTTTGCTCATAAAAAAGAAAGAAAAATTGGATTGTATTTTTGTATCTTACATCACAAATAAAATTATTTCTTTCTTAAATTTATATTTTATTTTGAGGTTTATGTACCATGTAACTTACGAATTATTATATCGAACTAGAAGTTCTGTGGACAGTAGACCTCGAGTTAAAAAAAACAAACTAAGATCCGCTATTTATCGCAGTCTTTAAAGATGTAGCAGGTATGAAACAGTTTCATACTTGAACAAATACATAGCTCAGATGTATTTAAAATAAATTTAATCGCAAAATATTAAGATTAGTTAATATGAAATTATTTCTGTAAAAATATTTATTTTGTTCTCAAAATAATAGTTTTTGGTAACTAGTCTTAATATAAATAAAAGTCATTGTGGCTATGTTCCACATCTCCTCCTAAACCAATGGATAATTTTAAACCAAATTTTGTGCACTTATTATTTAAGACGAGGGGAAGACACTTATGAACTTTTACAAGTCCAAAAATTAATTAAACAGTCAGTTAATTAGAAATTAACCGAAACCATTTTACCGCCGTAACTTCGGAGCAAATTGTCCAACAAAAATTATTTTTATACCATCTTAAAGTTCAAAATTGTACCTTTTCAATGATACCACTTGTGTATCTGTGACATTTTTCCTTCAATTTTTATTAATTTTTTAAAGTCTAATAATTGTTAATTACGCGCAGACGATTTTGAAATAACGCAAATTTACAGCTACTTCGTTGCTAGGCAGCAGTTAGACTTCAGAACAAGATTTTATCCTTCATCAAATTTTTGCTTATTTTTTTATATAAATATCTATACTTATAAAGGCAATGTGTATAGTAAGTAGTAGTGTGTGTGTGTGTAGTGTGTGTGTTGATAGTGTGTGTGTGTGTGTGTGTGTGTGTGTGTTATTGTGTGTGTGTGTGTGTGTGTGTATTGTGTGTGTGTGTGTGTGTGTGTGTGTGTGTGCTGTGTGCGTGCGTGTTTGTAGCTCAGTGTGTGTGTACTGCGTCGTCCAGACGAATCTATAGTACCCCACAGCCATGAATTTGCACTTAGGTAGTCGTAATGGTGACTGAATGCACTTCGAAGCCAGGAATTTTATAAATTTAAAATCTAGAAAATTTTTTGATTTAAATTTTTGTGTTGTTTTGGAGTAATTTTTTTCGCTAATTTTTCAATGGCATGATTTCCGGATGCTACTGTACGATAAAAATAGATACACCATCGGAAAGAACACGCGATTCGTTCATGTAAATGAAGTTAGTTTTGAGCTGTCAACTTTACTGAATTTTCGAGAATTTTTTTAAAAAATGAGTCAGGTTTTGGCATCTAAATGTTAGTTTTGTTTTAAATTTGTTGCATCCGACTTTTCTAATAACACTATTATTTTTCAGTTTTTTCAGCTTATAACTAGAACGGTTCTGTCGTTTAAAAGAACGATTTAAAATATCTTTTCCCGTTTTTTTAGTAATTATTTTTTTCTGGGCGTTCAGAATTATTTTTCTCAATCAGGTTTCCTCGCGTGCACTTCTACTCGGAACTGTTGCTGGCTTAGATTGGCGACGCGCGGATACGTCATGACCTTCCAACTGATCTTTTTAGATTGTGCTCGGCGGTATCTTGTATTTAGTTCATCTCGCATCTTTGCTTGCAGAATAATAATTTTCAGTCGCAATTTTTAATATTGTTGCTACGCTGAAAAAAAATAAAAGCGGAAAATCAATATACATTTTGTTTTGATTTTGCTTCAAAACTTTTCGTGTCATTGTCGGCGTTTTTTCCCCTTTTCATTTTGTTGAAGTCCTGATTCCACGGGCAACGCCGTGCGCGTACTGCTAGTGTTTTATATAAGAAGGTCAATCGTCAGGCCACTTTTAAACCTCAAATCTATGTTAAATTTCAATTAATAGGAATTAGCAGCAGATTTGGGCATTTTTCAGTGATATTTTTTTCGAAAATATGTATTTATCGTCACAAAAACTATTTTTTATACATAATAAAGTTTAAAAAATTAACTGTTTCTGCTACAACTTTCATTTCCGTTCTAATTTGTTCCCCTCTTTTAATATTTTCAAAATTAAATTATTGTATAAAATTTACAATTTGACCTTTTTTTTTAGTTGAGTGAAGAATAAGAATACACATAGAACGGTTGTTGCAGATCACATATGAAGAATTTTAAATGAGAGGCAGATTTTATTTTTTTATTCCTATATTTATTCTAACGCATTTTCTCAATGAAAAATTTACTATGATAACTGTCCCAAAACATCCGTTAAAATCTTTCTTATACTGCAAAGTTTATGAGACAAAATTTGGAAATTACCTATTAATAAATACTAGATAACTTATTTAGAAAATTAGCTACGGCGGTTTTATGTAAATTCTGTTCAACTGATATTCTCATTTTAATTAAAAAGCATTTCAGGCGATAAAAGAATTTTAGAATATTGTAATTTTCTGTACAAATATTTTTTACATCAAAATATTAGACAGAAAGTATTTTAATCCCGAAGCAACGTGGGCAAACTAACAAGCTAATAAGTAAAATAAAGTATGTATAAAAAAACAACTTACATAAGTCTATGAATATTTTTTCGAAGCATGAAACGTATATTATATTATTATCTTAATATAAAATAAAGATAATTTAAAGTTAAAAAATTAGTTTTTAAAGAACACAGAGCTATTTCCATTTTGTGTCAATTTATTTCTTACATGTTAATAATTTTGTCAAAATTAATAATCTACACAATTATATATCAGGAACAAATACTGACTTTGTTTATTTTCATGCCTTTTAACTATGAAAATTTGCTCGATAAAAGAATTTTGGGAATATAATATTTTACTTTAACCTAATATTTTACTTTATACATACTAACATTTTCCATTATTCAAAAATATATTCACTTTCAGTCTGTGCAGATGAATTAGTAGATAGATTTGATGAGGGACTCATACTGGTTTGTTGGGAATTGGGCATATTTTGTAGAGCTTGTAGACGTGAAAATCTGTGAAGATGGTCTTGCTGAGATGGTACGCGCTGAGGAATGATGGAAGATGGATAGGAGGAACTTGGAGTATACTGTGTGGGATGCTGAAATGGGTACGGCCCAAGGGAGCCGCCGTGAGATGGCCACTGTTGGTAATCTGGACAATCACCGAAATTATATCTGATCGTAGTTTCAGTTTCCTTTCAGCAAGAACTTTTCGAATTTCCAATAAAAGCGAGAGGAGGAAGTGCCTATCCTCATCTTTTTTCTTTTTCAGCACTTCAATCTGTTCAGCGTCTTCGTTCTTGCATCTCTTTCTTTTTTCAGTTTTCAGTATCAGATGTAATTGATTCTTCGCACCTGCCAGGATCAATTTCTGCACTAATATCGGCTAGGTCCGAACTTTTGTCATCTTCCATGCTGTTTGTAGTTTTCTTGTAAAGCGTCTCCAAGAAAGGCAGTTGTTCAAAGTATGCATACTGCTTTCTTCTAGTTGCTTCCGAACAGCTTTTAATGCATTCCTTCTTCTGAAGTTCTCGTGTATAACTCGAGCGAACTGATTTCCACTTTTTCTATGCAATTGTCACTGAAAAAAATGAACGTCATTGTCAGTCAATAAATATTTAAAAATTAGGTATTTAAATTAAATTAAAATTTATTTAGGCATCCTATGATAAGTCAGTTGCTTGTTTCTTTTTCCAATTTTATGATGAATAGCCTATTTTAAGTATTATAATTCTTATAATTTTTATTTCAGATATTTGACTTCAGGTACATCAATGATTGACTTGCAATTTCAATTTAGGATAAGCCGGCCTTCGATATCTGTCATCACTCGCCAAGTATGTAAAGCTATTTGGGAAAATATCAAGCCAATTTGCTTCCCTGAATTGAGTGAGCGATTCTGGCTAGAAACTGCTACAGAATTTTACGAAAAAACTAACTTTCCTCATTGTTTAGGTGCTATAGACGGCAAACACATCAGAGTTATAAAACCTGAGATCAGTGGATCATTTTACTTCTAGCAGTTTGTGACGCATCTTATAAGTTTCTTTTTTTGATATTGGTGCATATGGGAAATCTTCCGATTTTACAGTTTGCAAAGAAAGTGTACTTTTCAAGAAACTTCAAAATAATATGTTAGAAGTACCCCCACTCCAGGGATCGTTTACAGACATGACAGAGCCAATGCCGTTTGTGTTTGTTGCTGATGAAGGATTTGGACTGTCAACTCCACTCTTCAGACCATACTCAGGAAAATGCCTTCAGTTAAAAAAAAAAACGTGTATTTCACTATAGGTTTAGCAGAGCACGCAGAGATATAGAATGCTCATTTCGAATCCTTGCTAATAAATGGAGGATTTTGCATCGGCCTCTTAATATAGATTTAACTTTAAAGTATGTTGTATTCTCCACAATTTTGTCAGGGACTGGGACGGTTTTCAAATCGAAGACACTCCGTCAATTGAAGGTCTGTATGATTTAGAATATGGAAACGAAGTTAGATCGCAGAAGGCCATCAAGCTGATGGTCGATTATTTTGTAAGTGAAGAAGTACTCCATGGAAAATGGACCGTATTTAAACAAATTGTCATTGTGTTTCCTGTTCAACTTAATTAATAAAAAAAATTCTCTTATAAAATACTGAAAAAATTTTGTCTATGTAATATTTTTAAAAAATAAAATTCCTGGTCTGCAAAGTTCTTTGCTCTTCACTTTATCTTCCACTATAATGGGAAAATAGTAGAAATTTAAATGATAATAGAATTTTTATGAATATTACAAAATTCAATATTAAGCTAGTATAAAACTCGCCTAGAACATTCTGCTCGCCTACAGGTTTTTCTTCGAATTCCGGAATGGAATTCTTTTAAATGTCGCTCCACGAATTCTGTTTATCAATATTGTTCGAATAAGCTTCAATTCTGGAATCCCAAATGGCTGGTTTGCTTTCCACCTCAAGAATGAAGTCTTCAGTATTAATCTTGTTTTCAAACAATTTCATTAAGTCTTTCATCTGTTGCTCTTGCTGCTTTCCTGATTCCTTGGTCATTTTTTAAAAAATATCACAAAACCAAATGCAATGGACAGCTAAATGAATATAATAGGAGTTGAGAGCAGATTTCCAAATGACGTATCATATGCGCGCGCAGCTACAGTGGATAATCAGTAGCGCCACCTGTTGCCCTCGGCTAATAGGCTCCATTACAATGCCCCGTCACACGTTTGGGCTTCCGAGTGTTGCCGGCTAGGAAAACAGGGGGCAACAGCTTGTTAGGCTGCGCCCCCGATCGCCGTCGGCTAATAGGATACAATGGTAGGCTAATCGCGTAAGCAGCCTGCTGCGCCACTGACTGCTCTCGGCTAAAAGCGGCCTAAGCACTTTTAAGGTGATTAAACATGGTTTTCAAATTTAAGCACTTTTCATGACGCACCTGTTGACCGGCTCCTTTTTGTTTGGGCGGCCTCGTGCGCCGCACGACCTTGCACATATGGACGGTGCGGGCCTGGTTGAGTTTTAAGAAATATTTTTTTTGTTGCTATCGATGACTTATGTGATCGAAAAAATGGCAAAAGGAATATACACTAGCCTCCAAAAGCTAAGGTACAACCGGTTTTTTGCGTCTAATTTGCAAATGAATGAATATAGAAACAACAAAATTTGGAGGAAATGTACACTAAGCAGTTATTTATTGAATGCGACATAGAAATTTACATAAGTTAAACGCAAAAACGATTTACAACAAAAAAAGCATTCTTGGTGGAGAAGTCCATTCTTGGAGAAAAAAGTACATCACAGTTTTATGTGGTAAAATGTCATAGAAGCATTACAAAAATGGGTTCTAATAAGGAATGTGTCCACCCCTAACCTGAATGCATTGGCGGCATCGACTTTCCATGCTGTCAATTAAGCTGTCGGACACCGAAATGGGAAGCGAAGACCAGACACGGAGTAAGTCTTGTTCCAGTTCATCTAGCGACCTTGGAGGAGGACTTAAAGCAGCAACTTGTCTGCCAAGATAGTGCCAAAGATGTTCTGTCGGATTCAGGTCTGGAGATTGAGCTGGCCATTCCATTCGCTCCAAACCGTGACCCTCAAGATAGTCCTCAACAACCACAGCTCGGTGAGGTCGTGCATTATCATCCATAAGAATGAAATCGTTACCAATAGCACCGGCATATGGACGGACATATGGATCAAGGATCTCATCCCGATATCTCACACCAGTCAGAGTTCCTCCATGGAACACATGCAGGTCAGTGTGAACACCGAGTGAGATCCCTGCCCAAACCATCATTCCACCACCTCTGTAACTGTGTCTTTCAAGAGTGTTGGATTGATGGTATCTGGTACGTTGTTCCCTCCAGATCAGCAGACGCCCTGAATCGCTCTCCAGTGTGAATCTGGACTCGTCTGTGAAGAGTACAGAAGCCCATTGCTGTCTGGTCCCGGAAACGTGTTCTCTTGCCCAACATTAGCGGGCCCTTCTCTGTCGTCCGTTGAGGGGGAAACACAAAACTGGACGTCTTGCATAGAGACCTGCATTGTGAAGGCATCTTCGCACCGTATTACCGGAGATTCTTCTCCCTGATGCTACAAATTGGTCTGCAACGAGTTGCGGCACAGTAGTGCTTCTTCTCCTGCAGGCCGAAAGAGCTAGAAAACGGTCTTCTGCAGGTGTTGTAACTCGTGGTCGGCCTGAAGCATGTCTTCTGGACACACAATCTTCGGATTGATATTGATCCCAGAGTCGCTGGACCACACTGCGAGACACATTGAGAAGTCTAGCAGCCTGTGACAACCTCATTTCCATCCATCCGACCGCTCGCCACCTTAACGAATCGGGCAAACGACTTCTCCTAGATATTGCTAGACTCTACTGCCTATTGTCAATGAAACTGCCAACAACAGTTGAAAATCAACAAAACTTACACACGAAATTACGAAAGCTTGATGTTTGCTTATTTTTCTCTCACTCATATATACCTTTCTATAAAATAAAAGTAGTAGCTATCGTTTTTGCATAAGTTTTTTTAAAGTTCGTTATTATCATTCATATAAACTATGAATTTTATTGTTACTGCCATTTTTTTACGGTGAGCTTCGGAAAACATGTTGTACCTTAACTTTTGGAGGCTAGTGTATTTTGAGGCTCCTACATAAACTACATTAAAATCATTAAGTATTGTAAAATTTTTTAAATAGACCACTAAAAATATAAAATTAGTTTTTATATATAATTATTTTAATCTAGAATTTGCATATCTAATAATTTCATAATCACATTTTAATTGAAGTTTAATGAACATTCTTTAATGAACATTGCATGAAATTAGGCAGAAATTGGTGTCCGAGTAATTGCTGGACACTTTTCAAATATTAATAAAAAAAACTAATGTTTCTTCTACGAATTTTTTTTAAATGAGAGCGCATTTTAAAAATCTTTTCAACATTTTTCAAATATTAATAAAAAAACTAATAAAGTTTCATCTACGAATTTTTTTTTTAAATGAGAGCGCATTTTAAAAATCTTTTCAACACTTTTCAAATATTAATAAAAAAAAACTAATAATGTTTCATCTACGAATTTTTTTAAATGAGAGCGCATTTTAAAAGGTTTCTTTTCAGATAGGTAAAATGCCGTTTCGGTGGACCAGGGGGCATAAATTGCTAAAACACAAAAATTTGTTAAGAGCCATTATCTGCGAAATTATTAAAACTGGAAGAAAAATAAAAGCATGTAATTGTAAGGAATTTTATGCTCTTTAATTTGTTAATTCACATGTACTGTGAAAACTGAAGAGCTTTCGACATATTCAAGAAAAACTAAAAAACGAAACCAGATACTGCGTATCGGCTTCTGCTGAATGACAGCTATTGTGAATTGAAATCTGTCACCGGTGACTGAAACTGAACTACCAAATTAGATGACCCCTTCTCTGCTATCTCTTAACTATAGTATGGACTATAACTATTATGAAGTATTATGAAGATCCTTGATGAACGAAGGCATGATATCATCATGGATTAAGAAAGACTCTTCGCTCTTCTACCATTCCATTAAAATTATAATATCCAAGAGCGTTGGAATTTTCATACGATTTTCACCTTTCGCCTGAATAAGTTTTGATCACAAAGCTTTTAAAATTTAATAATGCATAAATATATGGACAGGCGTTTTGTGAAAGTAATCGAATAAAAGAGATTATTCGTTATTTTAATGAAATGTTAGCATTAATATTAAAATTAATAGCGTATTGATTTATTCTGATTTCCACTTTTCTCTACTTTATTTTCTGTGTTTTCTTTGTACCTCGATGGTATTCATATTATCTAAATCATCGTTTAATAATGAACTTATTGAAACACTTCACCACCTTAGTTTATAAAATTTCTCTGTGATATACTTCTTGACGACTTCAAGAGTACCCGATCTATTTAGCATATCTCAGAGCAAACCAATTCTTACTTACGCGAGTCCCATTTGGGCCTGCGCTGCCAGAAGTACCTTGCGAAGCATTCAGGTGCTTGAGAACAAAACCCTGAGAATGGTTTCAAACGTCAGGTGGTACCTCGAAATATTGATATACAAAATGCATTAAATGCTCCCTCCCTTCAGCAGTTCATTCAAAAATTTGCTAAAAAAATTTATGGAAAACTGCCAGATAACCCCGAAATAGCCAAAATTCCTGTTTATGATCATAATGATAAACAGAATCGTAAGAGACCAGGGATGACCATCTCATTCTGAGTTTCCCCTCGCACTGTTCTTTAACCTTTTTCTGTCTCAGATAATTTTTCACAACTTATTCCTAGTATATTAAAAAAAAAACTTTAAAAATTATTTTTTTAACAACTACTTTTGTATTTATGTAATTTGTAACTTTTTATTGATTTAATTTACTCCTAAATTTGATCTTCCTCACACTGGCTTTGAACAAAGAATGCCACAACAACATGTCACGTCTTTTAATTAGCATCTTAAAATTAGCATTTTATCACGAGCACATTGCCATCTATCAGTCAACTTTTGAACTATTTTTTTTTTCTTTCGCAAAACAAATTCCCATTGCTTCACGTATACTCAGATGAAACATCAGGTCATTCTGACCAGAGGATTTTTTTAGAGCCTTTTCAAAGTGCAGTTTTAATTATAATCACCCTGTATATAAAATGCTGGCCTTAAGTCTAAACGTTTAAGAACGGCATTAGTAAAGTAGCTTCGTATCTGAAAAGTGGACAATATTAGGTTTGTAAACGATCGCAGCGCCATCTGCACGGAAGGATGGGCGGCATCTCTTTGTAAAGCTCTTAACAGTATCATCATTCCTGTTCAAGATAACTCCTTATTAACAAATTATTCAAGATACCTCGAGATTAGAACTTGCAAATTTAATACATGTTTTAAAACTTTAATGAACCATATTTTAACTGAATGAGAAATATGTTTAACTGATATGAAAAAAGACCTTTTGGCTGTGGCATTTTGAAACCATCATCATACGGAAATCTTCTGCCTTGTCATAAAAATACTATTAAACTTTTTCGATCCCTTCATTTCGATAGATTCTTCTATACAAAGTTTTAGCTGAGGGATAAAAATATTCTGAAGAATACGCTGTTTAATGTCTTGCTGGTTGTAATTTTGCTTCATACAACGTTATACTTCATTTATATGTAAGGTTGGCCATATGTTATATTGATTCGCGAACAAAAATTATTTACCCAGCATAAGCCGTTCAAATGTAGAATTTAAAGCCGAAAATGCTTATACCTGTTTGTTTGTGTTTCACAAGAAGATTCTGCTATTTATTTCTAGGTCAACTGTGCTATTTTCAAT